>OX578138.1:55161325-55451325 GCA_951213105.1 Amaurobius ferox | reverse complement strand
TAATTTAAATAGAAAAAATATTTTGAGTTCCTGTATATATTTCACGAAACAGAGAGATACGAAAAAAATAAGAAAATTTGATGAAAGATTTTGAAATGCAACAAAATTAATAAAGGCGCCAGCTGGTTGTCTTCATTAGGCTCCCCCTAAGATACACATATACATATTATTTTTTGCAATTTGCTTTCATTCAAACGACACTTTTTTCATTTAGGATACTGTTCCTAAAGTGGGGAAATCATTGTTAAGAAAATTAAAGCCTTGTATTAAAATACAATTTTCTTGATTGATATTCCTGACTGGAAAAGTATACATAATTTCCACCTTTTCATACTACTGCATAAAAATGTATTATTCCACGAAAATTTTTAAATTCGAGGTTTTGATGGAGAAGTAAGTTTTGAAGCCTATGAACACACATCGAATCTTTTCCGGAAGGTGTTTTTCAATAAGATGATACAGGTTCAGGAAAGCAACAGCAACGTAAATAAGCACAAATAACAAAATAATGTAGCATAGACCTGTTTCGAGGACTCGTTGGATCCCCTTCGTTAGTGAAAGAGAAACACAAGTCCAAAAGAGGATTGGGCATGGAGGAAGACATAGGAGGATTATATACCAAAGACTTATTTTGTGAGAGAGCCAATCAGAAAGCAGCATGATGGCTATCTTCAAAATATAAGATATGTATAAATAGATTGTATATAGTATATAAAATTGATAAATATATATATATATATATATAATATAAATATATATATATATATATAATATAAATATATAATATATATATATGATATAAATATATATATATATATATATATATATATATATATATATATGTATATAATGGAAGATTTTTATTTTTACTTGTAATAAAGAGATATATATATATACCCGAGAATTACCATTCATAGAAAAATGCTGTATATAAAAAATTTTAATGAAAATGGACGGAAGTGGTAACTATAAGACTATATAACAAGCTGTTGTATCTAATAAACAGTAAAGTAATTATTATAATATCATATATTATAAATTTTTTAAGAAGGTACTAAAATTTAAAAAATACCCCTGTTATAATGTGCCATAATAATGAAAAGGTAAGAAAGGAGATATACTGTAATGAAGGGTGAATGAAAACTTGTATGAGAGCATGTAAGAAAGTAATGTAACTCATATCTAATGCAGTTACCTAAGGTACTGATCCCCGGGTTTTATATATATATACGTATATATATATAATTTTAATATATATATACATATATATATATATATATAATTTTAACCACGTGTTTTTATGCAATCATAGAAACAACGGATTTTAGTATATCTGTCTAGAATATGCTCCTGAAGACGTTTCTGGCAGATATTCATTGGTTTATATTCCTTGTCTCGGCCTTTCTGTGCTCTATTCTTCCAGTCCTTCCTCGTTACTTTTTGCTTTCTGTTATTAAATGCACGTTATTATATTGCCCGCGGTTTGATATTGTGTTCACTGATTTGCACTTCTGCACTTTCGTTTTTATTATTTTAATTTATATATATATATATATATATATATATATATATATATATATATATATATATATATATATATATATATATATATATATATATATATATATATATATATATATATATATATATATATATATATATATATATATATATATATATATATATATATATATATATATATATATATATATATATATATATATATATATATATATATATATATATATATTATATATATATATATATATATATATATATATATATATATATATATATATTTATATATATATATATATATATATATATATATTTATATATATATATATATATATATATATATATATATTATATATTTATATATATATATATATTATATTTATATATATATATAATTTATATATATATATATATATATAATTTATATATATATATATATATATATATATATATATATATATATATATATATAATCCGATAACTTAAAAAAATAACATTACTTGTACTGCGGATGCTGTTCAAACATCTTTGGAAAGAGAGCGTTGATGTTTCCGATGATGTATGTCAATGTGGATATTCCTCCAATGTGATAATATTTTCGGTTCGCCAAGGTACCGATATTATGAGTAAAAATCTCGCTGAAACAAAAAATAACGAAAACCTAATTCGAATTAAAAAAAAAAAATCTAATGACGAGGCGTAACTTCCTGGGTTCTGATGTACTTGTATACCAAATTACATATTTATATAGACAATATATTATTGGCTATAGACAATATATTATTGGCAATATATTATAGACAATATATTATTGGCAAGTTTCGCCTATGTTGCTTTGTTGTCAAGATAGGAATTCTAACTTCATCAACTCATCATTAGAGGCGCTGCATATTTTCTCAGTCGATAGCGCATAGTCACTTTTTTATTAATAGGTCCTACTTTTGCACCTCTAAAACACTGCAATTGATAGATAAAAGGAAGCATATAAAAATGTTGCACCCTATATAAGTACATGAAATATGGCAAGCTATAGTCTATAAAGGAAATTCCTAACAATCAATTTCATGTAAAATTATGTTCAGCGATTTAATTTAAACTACGCAAAATGCAATATATATCTTATACGTGCCAATAATACATAAAATAAAACACAAAATATGTTTTGAATATATATTCATCTTTTCGTGTAAAATTTAATTGACTCTTTAGAAAAATATATATTTCACAATTTTATATTTTCAACTTGTTGATCTCAGGAGATTATGCTTTCAGTTCCTTACAAGCTTACCATGAAATCTTTCGCAAAAGAAGTAAAACTAATTTTAACTTTAGCCAACAATGGCGAAATTTTGTTTAGTTTTAAAGAAAGTACGGAGAAATGAGGTTTAAAAGTGATTTTATACGTCGAAATCACCGTTCAATTTGCAAACTACAGTTCTGTGATTGAATTATATTCAAATGAAAGTGAGCGTATTGCGTTGGAAGAGGATTAAACTTGTTTTCTAAGCGTGATTTATTTAAAAATCTGATGTGGCCAGCACATGACTTTCCTTATAGAATGCAGTGAATTAACTACTTTTACAGTAAAAAAATAAGTTTTTTTTATAGTAGATACTAATATTCTTTCCAAGATGTTCAATTTTCGACAATTAGTCGTCATTTTCATTGATTTAGCGTCATTTTTATCCATTTAGCGAGATTTTCGTTAATTTGGCAATATTTCAAAAAGTCGCCAACTTGGCGGCATTCCGCCAAATTCGTCGCCAAAATCTCGCCAAGTGTTATGGACGAAGAAATAAGTTATTCTTACAGCAGATAAATGACTATTGGCGTTCAAATAAAAAAGTATTACTCAAAGTATCTTTTTTCATGAATTGAACGCGCTTGATCCACGAGAATGATGTCACCCAATTTATCGCATGATATTACATATGAAAAATGAACTTGTTTCTCAATAGGAAATGTTTTTTTTTATTTTAAATGACTTCTTGATAAATTTTTTGAAAAATGTGCAATATCTCGAGAACGGTTGAAGTTAGCATAAGAAATGTCTATTTGTGTAACTTTATTAGTGGTTTTGATTTTTTGACGATTTTTCCAAAATTTCATTCGAAAATTTAGGGAGGTTCTGAACATTCGATTGCGTATAAACACAATAGGCTTCCAGTGTTTACGGATTGTGATTTTTGTACCAAATGTGGTTCGAATCGATCCAGTTGTTCGTCAGTTATCGTCTCCACAGGCTCACTGACACACACACACACACACACACACACACAGACATCACTTCAAAAATGTTTGATTCGTGATCAGGGATGCTTGAAACGTGCTCTCTCGTCGAAAACGAGAATTCGAATTTTTTTAGAATTCGAATTTTCGAAAAAATAATTTCCTTATAATTATGTATATAAGGAAAGTAAAAAGAAAAAAAAAAGTTTTGGAGGTGGCTCCCAGACGACGGAGTCGAAATGGTTTGACGTGAATACCATTTTGCAAAATAAAACTCTAGTAAAATTCAATACGTTTATTCGAATTTTTCAGACTCATTTATTTCGTCTTGTAAAATCAAAATAGTTCAAAATATTACAATATTGAAATTATAACCACTTTTTTTAAAAAATAGTTTAAAATATTACAATATTGAAATTATATGTAACTCCTGTAATTATCAAAACTTAAGAACTGATATGGATTCCATTTATGTATATACTAGTAGGACTTTCCAAGGGCTACAAATTAGTTGCTTAATGCTATTGTCGCTTACTGTATAACTGCCCAAAATATCAAAATTAGGATCATCTTTTCAAAATATTTCATAATATTAAAATATCTAAATTTAAACCACTATATTTCGAAAATTGAAAGCCCGTGTAAAAATCCAATTAATTAGTTGCTTAATGCTATTGCCGCTTACTATATAACTGTCCAAAATATCAGAATTAGGATCATATTTTCAAAATATTTCAAAATATTAAAATATCTAAATTTAAACCACTATACTTCGAAAATTGAAAGCCCGAGTAAAAATCCAATTAATTATCTGTGTCGCACTTTCAGACGGCTGTAAATTTCTTTTTCATTGTTCATAGCTAAAACAATTTTAGCTTTGAGATATAGGCATTAAAGATTTAAAAAACGGAAATGTGTTTCCTTTCTTCTAATTGAAAAGACAGTTGCTCGAAAACTATTGACGTGGAATATATATTTCCTGCTGACCTCTGTTTCCTCATACTATATATATATATATATATTTCAGTCTTATATAACTTTGTTTTTAAGCATCTATAACTTTTGCTCTACAACATTTTAAATTAATCGCCAAGGAGAATATACAATCTTTAACTTTCCTATTAAGTCTGCATAATTTTATTAGTATATTACTTTAGCATCTTGCTGCGCGCGACTAAAAAGATCTGATGCGGGCAGCACATGACTTTCCCTGCAGACTTATATCCACGTTCTCATTATTTTAATTAAATTTAATTCGCTTTATATATATAAATTCAATTTTAGTTCTCGTTTGGTAACTGGACTTATTTTCAAAGGTGGCGTAGAGAAAATACGAAAAAACTAAAATATCTCGAGAGCGGCTAATCCTAGTGTAATGGGGTTGGTCTTATTCTTTTCTTCGTTAAAAATTACGTATTTAATAGATGTATTTGAGCATATGCATTTAATAGATATATTTGCATTTACTCATTTAATAAATATACTTGAGCATACGTAGTTTCTTATTTTAGATTTTGACGATTTTTGCGGGCCATTCTTTAAAAAAGGAGCAGAATAGTACCAAAATCTAATCAGCACCAGGATGATCCACAAGCAATTTATGTACCGAATTTTGTGAAATTCGGTCTATTAGTTTTTTAGCTAGAGTGGATATAGGCGTTTGCGGGCCATTTCAATAAAAAAGGCGGGTTCTTTTATCCCGAATCGTACACAAAACTAATCAGCACCACAGTCGTCTACAAGTGATTTACCTGCCAAATTTTATGAAATTCGGTCAATTAGTTTTTTAATTAGAGTGGATACAAAATCTGCACAGACACATACACAGACATAGAGATAGACAGACACAAAGACAGACACACACACAGGCGTCACGCTAAAAATAGTTTTCTCGTATTCTAGAGGTCTCGAAACGTGTAGATCCGTCGAAAACTCGAGTTGCGATTTTCGGCATGATTCCAATACTTTCCCTATACATTGCCATGTATTGCAGGGAAAGTAAAAAGTAAGGATGTCATTCTAAATAACATTGTATTTAAAAATATAGTTCTCTCCATACAAGATAGTTGTGCTCTCGTATTTACAGCACATTCTATTTTTATAGGGTCCACACATGGACAAAGAGTCTTTAAAATGAAATATGGATAATTGCAGCTCGAGGGTTCAGTCCCCAGACAAATAAAATCTTATGTCAAGATGTGTGTTTTATTCTTTTATTCTCTTGGTTTTCATTGCACAAAAGGACATGAGAAGAATTTTTGATAAAAATGTCTTTCATTTTTACTTTCCTTATATACATAATGTATAAGGAAAGTATTGTGACGGGGTCGAAAATTCGAATTCGAGTTTTCGACGGGGGAGCACGTTTCAAGCATCCCTGATCACGAATCAAACATTTTTGAAGTGATGTCTGTGTGTGTGTGTGTGTGTGTGTGTCTGTCAGTGAGTCTGTGGAGACGATAACTGACAAACGAATGGGCCGATTCGAACGAAATTTGGTACAAAAATCACAATCAGTAAACACTGGAAGCCTTTTGTTTTTATACGCAATCGAATGTTCAGAACTCCCCTAAATTTTTGAGTGAAATTTTGAAAAATTCGTCAAAAACTCAAAACCGCTAATAAAGTTACGCAAATAGACATTTCTTATGTAATTTTTCATTAGAAAACGATTGACATAAATTTTAGAACGCTAACATGAACCGTTCTCGAGGTATTGCACATTTTTCAAAAAAATTATTAAAAAGTCATAAAATGAAAAACATATTTCCTATTGAGAACCATGTTTGCTTTTCAGGTGTAACACCATGCGATAAATTGGGTGACATCATTCTCGTGGATCTAGCTCTTTCCAGTCATGAAAAAAGATACTTTGAGTAATACTTTTGTATTTGAACGCCAATAGTTATTTATCTGCTGTAAGAATAACTTATTTCTTCGTCCATAATGCTTGGCGAAATTTTGGCGACGAATTTGGCGAAATGTCGCCAACTTGGCGACTTTTTTAATTGTTGGCAAATTAACAAAAATCTCGCCAAATGGATAAAAATGACGCCAAATCAATCAGAATGACAACTAATTGAAGAAAATTCAATATCTTGGAAAAAATATAAATATCTACTATAAGAATAACATTTTTTTAACTGTAAAAGTAGTAAATTAATTGCATTATATAAGGAAAGTCATGTGTTGCCCACATCAGATTTTTAAGGTAGATTATGGCTGTGAAATTCTGGAATGTTGTGTCTTTACTTTAATCCTTTTCCTACATATATTTAATGCATAGGGAAAGTTTTTTTGACAGGGTCGAAAATTTAAATTCGAGTTTTCGATAGAATAGATTAACTTCTTAAGGCCTTGACAATGAAATTCTGTGATATTGTGTCCTTACTTTATTACTTTCGCTACATTACATAATGCATAGTGAAAGTATTTTAACGGGGTTCGAATTTTTGAATTTGAGTTTTTGACAGAATATCACATCTTAAGCAACACTAAACTGAGCTCGAATTGAACGTCTTTGAGTTGATGTCTGCGTATATGTGTGTATGTATATTATAGTGTATGTATGTTAGTATGAGTATGTCGGTGTGTCTGTATGTTAGTGTGGTGTGTGTTAGTATGTGTGTGTATTAGTGTAGTGTATATGTTACTGTGCGTGTATGTTAGCGTGTGTGTGCATATTAGTGTGTGTGTATGTTAGTGTGTGTGCATGTTAGTGTGTGTGTATGTTAGTGTGTGTATGTTAGTGTGTGTATGTTAGTGTGTATGTGTATGTTAGTGTGTATGTGTATGTTAGTGTGTGTGTATATTAATATGTGTTTACGTTAGTATGTGTGTATGTTCGCGCGTGCGTATGTTAGTATGTGTGTATGTTCATGTGTGTGTATGTTAGTGTGTGTGTATGTTAGTGTGTGTGTATGTTAGTGTGTGTGTATGTTAGGATGTGTGTGTGTATGTTAGTTTCCCTGAGTCAGTGAAAGCAGTATTTCACGAACTAATGGAGAGATTCGAAAGAAAAATTTGCACGATTATATTGATCAGCGGATACTGGAATCTTGTTAATTTTAAATGCGATTGAAGATTCGGAAAACCATCCCCCCCCCTCCAACAATTTTCGAATTAGTACTTATAAAGTATTTAAAAATTAGGAACTACAATATATTTAAATAAATAATCAATTTTTACATAATTTATTATTGAAAGACGAATGGTACTAACTTTGAAACTCTACCACAAATCGTGCTTGGGATATCACACGTTTTCACATAAATTTACCGAAAAAATTACAAAAAACAAAAATAGTAAGTGCCCACTATCCATGCAATTCACGAAAATGACCTCAAAATGGACGAAAATTTAATGTTTTTTAATGAATAAAATCGTTTCATATATTTATTATGACTGAATTGTTTATTACACCGTAGTTTTTAATTTCCAAGTTAGATTTGAGTGAAATATTTGTATAAATTAATTTGGTACTTGAAAAAGTTATTCGTAAGACCGCTTCTGTTAATGAGCATCCACGCTAAAACGGTGTGTCATGTATATTATACATCGTGTGCTGTGAAACACTTGAAATCATTGCATTGTGTAGCGAAAGACACGTGCTGGCCACATCACATTTTAAAAATACTGTTAAGTGATTTAAACTTCGTATGTACATTTTTATATGCAGATATAACATTATACAATGGAAATGAAATGGGATATTTCATAGCATACCTCAAATAAAGGTTTAAAGTTTATAGAATACCGTCTCCTCAAATACTTTTCAAAGTTACATAGTAACAAAACTCTGCTTGAAATGCAAGAAGACTACTGTAAATGCTCTTGCCCAAGTTATGATAAGATCTTTTATGACAGCACACCGTAATTTAGTACTCCCATAAAATTACGTGATTAAATTCCTCTGAGTCTGAAATATTCCGCGTATCACTTATCTATTTCATGATAATATGATAATGCATAAACTTGAAACTATTAAAATATATTGTTTAGTTTATGCAGTTTGGACCTTGGTGCTATTTAACTATATGCAGAATTATGAACAAATGTAAATGCGATTAAAATATTTTGAGTATTTAAAAATGAATTTAACAGTTAAATTAAAATAAGCTTTAATAGCTTTAATTTAGTTTAATTTAAACTTTGTGTTTAATGCATTTGTTAAGTTACTTCTTCTTCTTAACAAAGAAAGCTGTCTGTGTGTTTGTCTGTCAGTGCAATCTGCAGCTGGAAATCCTTATTTTTTAAATTTTAAATTAGTTTTGTATTTTTTTTATGTTTTATCCTGATTATCAGCAATTTTGGTCGATATTCACAGATCGATTCCTTAGGGTGTCTAAAATACTATCACAGAGTTTCAATCTTGACACCAACGGAAAGATTAAAAAATTCTCTTTCGAACACACTGTTTCAAGCAAACTGATTATTAGACGATTTTTAGTGGACTTTAAAAAAATATATATACTTTTCATGCGTTTTAAACCTCTCCGATTTTTATATTACGAATAGAAGGTATGCCCGTCATACGACGGAATTTCCGTCTCAATTTGTAGCCTATATGCTTCGGTCCTTTCTTTTCGAATTTTTTCCCCAAAGATTCTTGATTTGAAGTGTTCGCCATCTTCTCCTCACTCTTTCTCTGTTTATCTGACGTTTCTTTACTTTTCTATCCTCTTCATTTTCCATTAGCAAACACGTTTGTAAAATAAAATTTGGTTTGAATGTCGAATTTTTTTTTCAATATTTTTTAAATATAAATTTAAATCTGTTGACACCACTCAAAGGAAAAAATAAGAAGAAAAGAAAAAAAAACGAACCGTGTTCAAGCAAAATATTAATTAGCTAAGAAGGATGCTCTGGTTTTTAACATGAACACTGAATTCAAGCAGCAGTGAATGTGGAAAGTCATTAGGTGATAGGAAAAAATTAGTGTTCACGTGGAGGGTTATGAAAATGCTGATAGTCTGGGTTACTATCTAAATTGAAAAGTTTATCCTTGATTGAAACATGTTTGGCAACATTTTGCAGCAGCGTTACCCAGAGATAGATAGATAAAAAGACAGATAAATCAAGGTGTTTATATTATTAATATACAGAAATTGACTTGTCATCCATCCGATGCATGCCTTTAATTGTCTGAACGAATCACTCAAGCTATCAGAAGTTTCGGATTCCTATCGAGGTAGAAACTAACTGGGTAAGGGACCATTCCTTTTGTTATGGGAGAGTGAATGTTTTAGGATGTGTGGAGGAAGTTTTGCATGGGGATTTACGCGGAATTGCCTAATCGCTTGTTTCATGAGCGGTCAGTTGCGACTGTCATATATTTTTTTGTTTTTGCGGAGAGTGCCTGTGATTTTATTCCTGCAATTTTCGGATTGAAGTCATCTTAAATTGTGTTCAAATGTATTATTTAAGCAGCGAGTACTTATTTAATTATTTGTACTTAGTGGACGCTTATTTAGAACACGGGAAACTTCGAATAATTCGTTCTATTACTAATTAAAGAAGATACCTGTGCAGTCTATAGCGGGAAATGTAAGAGTCGCACTTCCATGACATTTGGTATACAAGTACTCCAGGATTCGAATAGGTGCACCTCGGCGTTATTATTTTTATTTCTAATTATCTTTTGAGTTATTTTATGCTCCAA
The DNA here is from genome assembly GCA_951213105.1 of Amaurobius ferox. Taxonomy (NCBI): domain Eukaryota; kingdom Metazoa; phylum Arthropoda; class Arachnida; order Araneae; family Amaurobiidae; genus Amaurobius; species Amaurobius ferox. Next base: position 55,440,917 of record OX578138.1, on the reverse strand, counting down.
CCCGATTTCCAATCATATTGGGCGATATTCACATAGTGTATCGGATTTAGTGACCTAACGTATTATTTCAAGGTTTCCCATCCTTACATCATTAGAAAGACCGAAAACGTATCTTTCAAACAAACTTTAAACCGAATCCATATGGCTAATTTAAATGAATTTTTAAAACGCATATACGTTTCGTGCATTTTATACCTCCTCGAAATTTATATTACGATATGTATAAAATTGATAGTTTACTATTTAACATCAGTTACTGTAAATACCATATATTGCTCTTAATTAAAATAATTTAGTGAACCCATTCTTTCATTCATTATCGGAAAGTATTGGAATCTTGCCGAAAATCGCAACTCTAGTTTTCGATGAATCTACTCGTTTCGAGACCTCTAGAATATGAAAAACTATTTTTAGCGTGACGTCTGTGTGTCTGTGTGCCTGTCTGTGCAGATTTTGTATCCACTCCAACTAAAAACTAATTGACCGAATTTCATAAAATTTGGTAGATAAGTGGCTTGCAGGTGAATCTGGTGCTGATTAGTTTTGGGCACAATTCGGGATAACGGAACCCGCCTTTTCTTGTGAAATGGCTCGCGAAAGCATGTATCCACTCTAGCTGAAAAACTAATGGACCGAATTTCACAAAATTCGGTAGATAAGTTGTTTGCGGATCACCCTAGTGCTGATTAGATTTGGGTATGATTCGATCGTCATAATCTAAAATTAAAAACTACGTATGCTCAAATATATCCATTAAATGCTTGTTTCATACGTAATTTTTAACGATGAAAAGAATAAGATCAACACCATTGCACTAGGACTAGTTGTTCTCGAGATATAGTTTTTTCGTATTTTCTCTACGCCATCTTCGAAAATAAGTCCAGCTACCAAATGAGAACAATAATTGAATTAAAAGTGAATTAAATTTAATTAAAATAAAAATAACGTGGATATAAGTCTGCAGGGAAAGTCATGTGCTGCCCACATCAGATTGTCTTTTTCTTCCGTGATCGAGTCCCATAATGTAGTTTGTACCATCTCCTTCATAAGTCCCATTGGCGGACTGGCATAATGGGCGATCATTGGCTTTCAGTAGGAAACATCCGAAAGTCTTCTAAAGGTTTTAAATATGCTATTTGTTTTTCAGCTTTGCGGAAAGCGTGTATTTATGCTTTGCGGATAGCGTGTATGGAGATTTGAAGAAAATTAAGTAAGCTCGAATAGTGTAGGTATTATTTAAGTAATGTCTGTTTATTTACGACTAGTAAGTAACGAGTAACGCTGAGAAATTTGTTCTAATACTTGGTAAAGGAAAATGTCTAGTCGTATTTCTGCGTGTCTGCTTGTGCAGTTTGTAGTGAGAAATCGAAGTGCTATACGGTCATGAAATTTGATACACAGGTATTTCAGGACATGGGAAGGTGCACTTAATCATTATTTTCTTAAAATTCTATTAAGCATTTTAGTTATTTTATGTTGTAGCCCGATTCAACACGACTTTGGGTGATATTTATACAATTCGATTCCTTAGCAACGGAAAATATTATTAAAGACTTTCAATCTTGAGACCATCCAAAAGATCAAATAATTCTTTCATGTAAACTTTAAATAAGATTTAAATAATATATAATTTTTTGTGTTTAAAACGAACCCAATTTTATATTGCGATGTGAAAAATGGAGAAGTAAACCAATGTTTATAATTTAACAGCAACTACTTCAAATATTACATACTACAAAAAATGTTCTCAAACCATCCGTTCATCATTTATAAAGTTTTAAGCGAGCGATCTCTAAATTTGTTTGAATCATTTTCTATCTTGCGGATCCTTTATTGAAGTTTTTAGACTTAATAATGGATGGACTATGCCGGAGAATCAAATTGTATATTCGCGCATGCGCATAATGAATGTGTACGTCGTGGTGTTGTTGTTGTTGTTGAAACCCAGACCGTCCGACCTACCAGAAAGGTGTAAGGTAACTGTTTGGACGGTCGGGAAGTGCCACCCAATTTAGACCGGAACCCAGTGGGGGAGGCATCCACAGGGACCGTACCCTCCTTCCCCTACCACCAACCTCTCGGAAGGACTTTCGGACCCACATGTTTAACGTGATCGTACTCCGCATGAACACGGCGGCAGTTTTGGCAGTGGCTGGAATCGAACCCGGGCCTACCGAGTGCAACTCCAGCGTGCTAACCAATGGGCTACCGCGCCCGTACGTCGTGGTGTGTGTTAACGCTCTTAGGAGTTCTAATGTGTGATCACAGATCACGGGAGATTTGGGGATTTTATTAGTATCGTGAAAATGATTTTAGTTCAAAACAGACGATCTGGAAATTTAGTATATGTTATCAGTATCTGCATTATTTAAGTAGCAGGCACTTATTAAGGATCCAGACCATACTGGGTGATTCGTTCTAGTTACTTAATAAATCTGATTATCTATAATTTAAATATAATGACCAGACAATTCTGGCCATAATTTAAAGTATTTTATTAAAATCTCCTTTTACAGCGTATTGAAATTACACAGCCCTTTCCATAGACCATAGAGCTTTCGAGCATTACTATGTCCTTCATCAGTGGCGAAGTGGTAATATGTGGCAATATATGCTTAAATATAGGCCATAACCGTCAGACAAAATTTGCATACTATAAAACATTTTACAATTTTAAAAACGAGGCATTTAAAATATAATTTAATTATAAAATACAAAAAATACAGTAAAAGGAAAAATATTCATGAATTGAATAGTAACCAATAGAAATGTCGTCAAAAACAAAATAAACCAACCACAAGCTATTCAGAAAATCATATAAAGGTTTAACACGCAGTGAGTCGAAAACGAGACGTCAAGCATAACTAAGGGTCGAACGAGCTCAAAATAGATTCACGGTAAATAAAAGCAAGGAAGATCAATCATGCTTAAAGCATTGATTATGAAACACTTTCCAAGTTCAATGCAGTTTTATTTAAACATCTCTAAAATGCAATACATTCCTAAGTAATATTTTAAAACTTATCAAAATAATACATTAATTTATTATATTTGAAAACTTAAACCTTTATCGAAACAAATGAGCTTCATTCAAATGACGGCATTGAAATATAAATTGCTTGGTTTAAACACCTCTAAAATGCGATACATTCCTCGGTAATATTTTTAAAATCATCATAATATTACAATAATTTATTATATTTGAAAACTTCATCGAAAACAACTGACATTCATTCAAATGATGTCATAGAAAAAATAACACGCCTGGCTCTCTCTATAAAAGCAGCATTTCATTCATAACATTTTCACATTCATTTCATTCATCACAGTACTAAAATAATTTATTTTATTTAAAAACTTAAGACCATGGAGCTACAAGTAATTAAACTCTATGCTTAAAACTTCATCGAAAAAAATCGTCCTTCTCTCTGTAAAATCAATGAATATCTCATTCATATCAGCTATGCAGACTCCATGAGCTAAATAATTTTGCTTTAAAAAATACAGCAATTCTTATATAACTCATCCTACATATTTTGCTGTTTACATTTTATATAAATGAAAAATAGGCTTCGTTGTAGAAGTAATCAAATTTGGATGATCATTTAAACTCAAATATATTGTCATTGCGTTGTTTCAGTATGTAGATGCACAGAATTTAAGCAAAAATAAGGCGGTTTAAGGACGAATACAGCACTCAATATGAATTAAAAAGAACTTTTAAAATCACGATTTTGAGACAAGATGGATGTCATATTTTATATTGAAGTGGGTCACGTGATCTTTTCATATCATGGTGAAGTGATCGCTTCATATAAGAGGTGTAATTATTATTTTAATTTTTATTTAAAAAACTACTGAATATATTTTGCTAAAATGTTTTTTATATATTTTACGGAATAATTTGAATATTACCTAAAATTTTCGAAGCAATTTTTGAATTTTAAATCCGCTTAAAAATGCTTGAAAAATTAGGTTCCACAAGGTTCAATGTATTTCATTTTTTCAACCTGGGTTCAATCCAAAACTAATTGGGCGATATTATTCATTTATATTCCCATAGGTCCTACAGACCGTCTGAACTACATACTAAAATTTCATTTTGATAAAGTCATTTTTACGGCAGTTATCGTGCTAACGGATAGACAAACAGACAGACAGGCAGACAGACAGAATGAACAATGTCATAAATACTTTTCAACTTTGTTGTAAAGTGTTAATAAAATGGTAAAGATAAAGAATTATATTTTTCAAAAATATAATTATAAATATAACAAATATAACAATACGGTAAAGATAATTGACGGCAAAGATAAATAATTATAGTTTTCATTAGAGTAGATGAATGATTATCTACTCTAATGAAAAATATAAATCACCTTCACCACCCAAAAATACAAACATAAACAGTAAATGCACATATAGGGTTCATAGAAAAAGTCTTTGAGAATCCAAATAAATTCCAAATAAAAGGTCTCCAAGTATACATGTTAGGCTTATCTAAAATAAAGTGACTATGCCCTATCAAACAGCAGTGATTGCAGTGCCTCTAGTGGAACATTTAAGAAATTAGGGAAAGGCACTCCCAACCAAAACGGGATTGAAAAGTGACCTTTAAACTTGAAAATTCAATTTGACGTTAAATATTATAACACAAAAGAGAATTGTCCATACTTGACGAATACGCAATACAAAAAAATTTTTGAGATCTTAAAAATGGAAGAAATTGAAATTTATTTAAACGATGATGATATTTTCTTGTTCAACATGAATTGCAATAAAGTCAGTTTATATCACAAATAGTAAACTAATATATATGATTGGGGTTCAATTTCTTAGTTGACCATATGCGAAGAATGCGGCTACCCAAAACCAAATGAAAATATACAATCCAATTCAGATTTCATTTGAAATGCTAAAGAACTAATCACTAGGAATACAATACTGGGATTAGACATAAAAGTAGGATTACTCTTCAACAATTCAAAATTTTTTATGGAATGTGATTTGAAAGAAGGAATTTTGGGTCTCTTTTGAGGATTTAAATGTCTAAACCTTCAGAGGATTACGAATTCAATCTACTCGAGGGATTTAAAAAAAAGATTTTTTCGAGAGATATGTAAAATTCATTTGCATTTTCTTGCCTTTGGGGGATACATCATTTGTTGTGTTTAAAAAATAAGCTGGCAATTTCACACACACGTAGGACTGAATATAATACTGGTCACAAAAAAAGTTAAATATACTATAAAAAAGACCGAAAGTTTCTATGGCTAAAGACTGGAACTGATATACATTCAGTGAGATGGGCCAACGACCGTACCGTGCTGAAAACACCGGTTCCCGTTAGATCACCGAAGTCAGGCAACATCAGGCGCGGTTAGTACTTGGGTGGGTGACCACCTGGGAACACCGCGTGCTGTGGGCACATTTCGGGCGCAGTAGCACGGTGGTTTGCGCGCTGGATAAGCACGCTGCCACAACTGCCGCCGTGTTCATGCGGAGTACGATCACGTTAAACATGTGGGTCCGTAAGTCCTTCCGAGAGGTTGGTGGTAGGGGAAGGAGGGTACGGTCCCTGTGGAAGCCTCCCCCACTGGGTTCCGGTCTAAATTGGGTGGCACTTCCCGGCCTTCCAAACAGTTACCTTACACCTTTCTGGTAGGTCGGACGGTCTGGGTCTCAACAACAACAACATTCAGGGAGATGCTTAGAAAAGTTATAAAAGGATAAGCATTATATCACGACAGTCAGTATTTAAAAAAAAAAACCTCTAACCTTTCGTTACATTTCTAGATCATTGACTGGGAATGTTGGGACGAAGTTTTCCTAAAACCATGCTGCTAAAATATATCTGATGTGGACAGCACATGACTTTCCTTATATAATGCAATATATTTACTACTTTACAGTAAAAAGAAAATAGGTTATTCTTATAGTATATACTTATATTTTTTCCAAGATATTAAAATTTCGTCAAATAGTCGTTATTTGCATTGATTTAGCTTTATTTTTATTCATTTTGAAAGATTTTCTTTGATTTGGTAACATTTAAAAAATCGCCAAGTTAGCGACATTCTGCAAAATTCGTTACCAAAATCTCGCCAAGCATTATGGACGGAGGAATAATTTATTTTTATAGCAGATAAATGACTATTTGAGTTCAAATACAAAAGTATTACTCAAAGTATATTTTTTCATGAATGGGACGAGCTAGATCCACAAGAATGAAGTCACTAAATTTATCGTATGATATTACATATGAAAAGTGAACAAGTTTCGCAATAGGAAATGTTTTTTCTTATTTTATATATTTTTTTGATAATTTTTTTGAAAAATGTGCAATTTCTCGAGAACGGTTCATGCTAGCGTTCTAAAATTTATGTTTATCGTTTTCTAATGAAAAATTACATAAGAAATGTCTATTTGCGCAACTTTATTAGATGTTTTGATTTTTTGATAATTTTTTTCAAAATTGCATTTGAAAATTTAGGGGGGTTCTGAACAATGGATTGCGTATAAAAACAATAGGCTTCCAGTATTCACGGATTGTAATTTTTGCACCAAATTTCGTTCAAATCGGTCCATTCGTTCGTCAGTTATCGTCTCCACAGACTCACTGACAGACACACACACACACACACACACACACACACACACACAAACACACACAGACATCAACTCCAAAATTTTCGATTCGTCATCAGGGATGCTGGAAACGTGCTTTCCGCCGAAAATTCGAATTCGAATTTTCGACCATGTCACAATACTTTCCTTAAACATTATTGTATATAAGGCAAGTAATAAGGATTTAAAACTTCATATTAAGAAAATGCCAATATTGTTTGTTGCAATAATTCAGGTGGCGCTAATATAATATAAGTAGCCCTGCATTGTATGCATTTCTATGACGAAGGACCTAAAATAATTATATAAACTGTCAATTTCGCAGAAATTAATTATTAGCGCAATGTAAAGTAGAACTGAAACAACAAAGAATATTCCTACGTATTCAAAATAAGTTTACTTTTCAATTTATTTTATCTCCCTATATTCTGTACTCTGCCCTACAACTATGAAATAATACTGAATAACTATACGCATAATTAGGGAACTCTTTATTTAAAAATAATCAAAAATACATATACTAAATACTACGCCTTTCTATTGTGTCAACTAATAGTACCAGCTACTTTAATAACACTAGCGACATCTAGATATAATTCTCAAAGAACCGCGGCATTTTTAAAAGCATCATGCATAGGAGAGAGAGTTGTATTTCCTTCTTTCTAACTCTATCCTAAAACATAGTGACGAAATGGCGCGACCATGGAAGTAAAAGTAAGAAGTTCAATCTTCATTTTATGAAAACGTCAATATCATTTGAGACAACAATTCATGTGGAGTTGGGATAAGTTAAGTAGTTCATTAGTGTCTGTTTTATGGCGAAAATCCTAAAATATTTATTTAAACTGCCAATTTTATAAAAACAAATTATTAGCGCCATGTATATTAGAACTGAATAATATTCCAACTTATTCAAATTATTTTACCTTTTAATTACTTTCCTTATATACATAATGTGTAAGGAAAGTATTGTGACGGGGTCGAAAATTCGAATTCGAGTTTTTGATGGGAGAGCACGTTTCAAGCATCCCTGATCATGAATCAAACATTTTTGAACTGATGTCTGTGTGTGCGTGTGTGTGTGTGTGTGTGTGTGAAAGTATGTGTGTGTGTGAAAGTATGTGTGTGTGTGTGCGTGTGTGCGTGTGTGTGTGTGTGTGTGTCAGTGAGTCTGTGGAGACGATAACTGACGAACGAATGGACCGATTCGAACGAAATTTGGTACACAAATTACAATCTGTAAACAATGGAAGCCTGTTGTTTATATATGCAATCGAATGCTCAGAACCCCCCTAAATTTTCGAGTGAATGTTTAAAAATATCGTCAAAAAATCAAAACTGCTAATGAAGTTGCGCAAGTAGACATTTCTTATGTAATTTTTCATTAGAAAACGATTAGCATAAGTTTTAGAGCGCTAACATGAACCGTTCTCGAGATATTGCACAGTTTAAAAAAAATTATAAAAAAAGTCATATAAAATAAAAAAAAATATTTCCTATTGAGAAACATGTTCACTTTTTATATGTAATACCATGCGATAAATTTGGTGACATCATTCTCGTGGATCTAGCGCGTTCCATTCATGAAAAAAGATACTTTGAGTAATGCATTTGTATTTGAACGCCACTAGTCATTTTTCGTCTGTAAGAATAACTTCTTTCTTCGTCCATAACGTTTGGCGAGATTTTGGCGACGAATTTGGAGGAATATCGCCAACTTGGCGAGTTTTTTAAATGTTGCTAAATTAACGAAAAACTCGCCAAACGGAGAAAAATGATGGTATATCAATGACGATTCATTGATGATGACGACATGCAAAATGACGACTCATTGACGAAAATTCAATGTCTTGGAAAGTATACAAATAACTACTATAAAAATAATCTATTTTTTTACTCTAAAAGTAGTAAGTTTATTGCATTATATAAGGAAAGTCATGTGCTGCCCACATCAGATTTTTTACTTTTATCTTCATATATTCTGTACTCTATCCTGCAACTATGAACAAAAAATGGTTAATTATGCTCATAATTTGGGATTCCTCAACTTAAAAACAATCAAAAATACATATACTAAATACCACCTACACTTTTCTGTTGTGTCAAATAACATTAGTTATTACATAACTAATACTAGCAACACCTAAATATAATTCTCAAAGTATGGAGGTAAATGTAAGGAGTTAAAACTTCATATTAGTTAAACGCCAATATCGTTTGAGACAATAATTTAAGTGGCGCTGGGATAAGATAAGTAGCTCTATATTGTATGCATTTCTATGGCGAAAGTCATAACATATCTTTTAAACTGTCCAATTTGTAAAAATAAATTATTAGCTCAATGGAAATTAGAACTGAAACATTAAAGAATGTTCCTTTGTAATGAAAAATATCCTACCTTTTCATTTATTTTTATCGGCAATTATTCTACACTCTATCCTACAACTATAAAATATACTGGTTAATTGTACTCATAATTTGGAAACCCTTAATTTAAAAATAATCAAAAGTAACATATAATAAAAATATACCTTGCAGTTGTGTCAACTAACGATAGCGGCTACTTTACTATCACTAGCGCCACCTAGATATAATTCTCAAAGCATTATTGCATTTTCAAACGTTTCATCCATAGAAGTTTTATCTCCTTTTTAATTCCAAGAAATCTTCGGCACGAAATCTATTCCTAAAGTGTGAAATGTTGTGACGAATTTCCTGCTGAAAATACCACTTCCGACTTAGTGGTTTCACTTCGGAGGTTTCTAAAGACATTTAAAAATCCGTGAATAGGGTTAAATTTCCCAAAATTGTTTCCAAAGTCGCAAATATGTTATGAGTTAATAAATCCGTGGTAAAACACATATATACACGGTAATTGCAACAGAAACGTGCTTTCACATAATGTAATCAGTATTATGTATACATGTTATTGAATATTACCTTGTATGCATATTGTGAATTACTTTCTAACTCTGCTCAAACAGTCAGTATTTATTTTTGATTAATAATTAAATTAAATTAATTAATAATGTAAATCATTTTATTAAATTTGAATTATATTTCTTTATATTTTCAGTTGTGCCAAATCTATACCATAAATGGAGAAATCAAGTGTCATTTTACTGAGAAACTTTATCACAATGCAGTTGAAAAATATTCAATGAAATCATGCTTCCAGGACAGCATTCACCACCTTCAGAAGCATTTTTCACCTCAGAATATTTCCTGACCCCAAATTGCTCTTAACTGCACTGGCAACAAGAAAATTGTCCTTAATTTTACCAACCATTAAATAAATGGGTCGTATCATACAGCCTGTATAAATTTTTATAGGAGTTTCAACATGAACTTAAACTCTTAGATATGTGGCATTCCAGAGCGCTATGTAATAAATCTGACTCTCCAACTCTTAGTGTAGTAACTCCCAGTGTCTTACTCACAGTGTAACAAACTACAGTGACAGCATGAGGAATAACAGCATCGGTAGACTGTCCCAGTTGTTACCACAATGGAGGTTCAAAATTATTGCAACACATGGAATGTGAATTTGTTGCAAGCTGTTTGTTACTGATAAGATGTAACAGCGAAACTGATTCACTGATATTGGTTGCTCTAAGAAAGAATAATTCGGTTTCATAAATTTCATAACAACCTAAAAAATGATCTGATTTTGTCATTGAAAACGTTCCAGAAATGTGATTTTTCCTCAATCATTAAATGCAGCAGACTGAATGCCACCAGATTAAGACTGTGTGTTAATTATTAAAAGAGAAATTGCTTGTCACTCAATTTGTTATTGTAAGCGCTTTACTACTTAGGCTGATTGTTTAGTGCGTAAACATAAAGCACATTATAAGAAGTGCATTTGATTTCAAGTGTATTAGTGAAATACAGTCAATTGTTGTCAATATTATTTTATTCGAATCATTAACACGTGTCGGGAGGAAAAACGCATTACGATATATCGAAAGACATTTTAGAAATTCAAAATATTCCAAGTTCTCAAATTATCACTGTAAAGTTCTTTAAAACCTAAAAATCATCTGAAAACATTCTAAAATACACTGAATTCTTAAATAAACTGAAAGGGGATCTATAATGACCAGTTTTCCTAAAGTGTACAAATATGTACTCCTGTAAAATATTAAAAATGGCACTTTCCTAAACATATAAAAATTCATTAAAGTAAAAAAAAGAACACAGATTTTAGGATTTCAAAAATCTAACTTTTATTAAAATTTTACTTCACTTTTAAGGAATTTTCAAAACATTTTACATCTCATTAACTAGGCAAATCAAATTAAACATCTTAAATAAATAAATAAATTGAATGGCCGGTCGTAAAGTGGTAACAAAAACGTTAGAATATTAAATTTAAAGTTAACAATATTAAAATTATACAGTTATTTGCCAAAACTAGAATTTGGAATAAAAAGAACATCAGTTAGCCAAAAGGGAAATTTAGAACAAAAAGTTAAAGAAAACCTCAGGTTCTGGTGACTTAAAATATATAGGTCAAGGGGGTCTTATTCTAGCCAACTCAATTAAACTTTAAAATAGTCTAAAACTGACAGAAACAATTAAAGATTAGAATTTAAAAGATATCACCCGGATGTAGAGCCGTCATGGAACATTCTGGATGCATGAGATCCCAACAGATGAGACGAAGATGGAAAGGCAAAAAGTCCAATCGCTTAAACACGAGGAAAACCATCCATTCCAGTCCAAAAGAAAGACCGCTCACACGTAAGCACACTCCTCAACGTCATAAAATTTGATCAGCACAAACATCAATTAATGATCTCTTCATCGGAAACAATGGACACTTCTTTACTCATCTGTACTTAGCGCCGAGCATATAGTCCATTAATCACATATGGAAATGCCGACTCTATACGGCATTTAAAGAATGCACACGGATAACGATAAACAACCGCTTAATTGGCGTCATAGCACTTCTCAAATCTACAGGGCAGGCGAGCAATTCGTAGAATAATCAACGCCTTCCTTCACACACCGCCAGTTAGAAGTACTCGAAGACAAAACATTGTCCAGCCACGCTATTAATCAATTTAAACGATGAAGACTTCTCGGGATGTGAATAAATAACATCATTTAGAACATCGTTAAAAGTAACCAAGTGCAGATATTCACACGTTTATCAACAGAGATGAGGAAACAGGATATTTCGTTCCAATGCGATGGAATGCATAAGAGCGCCGAGGCGCTAAAAACAACTTCGTAGATCACATCTTGAGTTCTAATCCAGAGAAGAACAGAAGAAAAAAAAAACAGAAGAGAAGAGAGTGAAAAAGAGCTCGAGTTTATTTATATACTGCGAAATATCGCTGCCACAGATTGTAAACAAAATTATCGATGAACGATAAAATAATTAATGACATCCGATTTTAATTTTACGGTCAACCAATTAAAAACTCGAAATTTTAAAGAAGAGAACTGGAATTTTAAAGCAGACGGAAATTAAAAGAAATGAAGTGAAACGATTTGGAATATACGAATTCGGCAGCAATTTAAATATGAACGATTCTGAAATATTTAAAAAGCTGAAAATAGAATAAAACTGAAAAATTGCGATGAATTAACGAATTTTTAACCGAGAACAATAAATTTGGAATTAAATTAAAGGGAATAAAAAGGGCAGTAAATGGAATACCAAATTAGCCAATTTAAATAAATTTAAATTGCTAAAACCTAAAAAGAGCGAACTTTCGTCGTTTTTAACACAAAACCTATGAAATAGAATATATTTGGAACAGAAGAATATCAAAACCTAACCAATTGGAAAATGAATAACTAAAAGAGAATGACTATGTAAATAAGATACCTGAACATGTTTAGATTAAAAACAAAATTCCTAAAATTATTAAATATCCAAAAGTATAACCCAACACACGACAGTAAAATATATCATTTACAATATATCGATAACTTCAATTTTTCATTACATAGATTCTTCTTGCAGTTGCGCATATAGTTAAATAAAATATACAATTCAACTTAAATACGATTCGAAATGAAATAAAATAATCGTTGCTAGGGTTGCTGAGATTAGTAACAAAAGTTGAATTACTCTTTTCAATGTTGAATTCTTTTTAATTTACTCTGTTCAATTTTTGGATTCTATTGTAGGTTATTAAATAAAAATATCTCGAAGCTTTATATTCTGAAATTTTGAAGGATTACTGATTCAATCTACTCCTGGGATTTAAGATAATAATCCCAAAGCGAGGATTTTGTATTTTTCGACGAGGGATTTAGTTGTGCATAGCCGGGAGTATGGTAACTGTATATTCAGAAACACTTAACACATGATCTGTATTATTTTGTTTCCCAGCAAATATAGGTTATTTAATAATGGAGTATATGTGCGCGTCCAATATTATTACAGCACTAGGACTATAATTTAAGCTGAACTAAGAATTATAGGGGTCGAACCTTTATTCTGGATCAACTAATACGCAAATTGAAATACAGAAAAGCTTGTACACAATGTATAAAATAATTTTACTTAATATCAATTTAGTATGTTATTCATAAACTATTAAATTCCTTGACACCGTGCTTTATTAAAGTCTAGTGCTTTATTAAAGATATAGCGTCGTCTCATTGACAGATTCACGTGTTGGTAGCTCCCCTACCAGACGTATTCTATGTAACCTGTAAAGAAGCCCTTTAGCCAATATAAACTCTAGAATGACAGAGAATGTTCAGGACATCCCAGTAAATCATGTGATGTGCGCAGCGTGCGATCTATGTAAGAGTTTTTACATGCTCACTGTAACACCTTTCTGGTAGGTCGGGCGTTCTGGGTCTCAACAACAACAACATGCTCACTGTGAACATTTTGATTACATTTACTTCTTGATGCCTTAACTTAAGTTGTAATTAACCTGCCTTAAGTTGTAATTAGCCTTAACTTAAGTTGTATGACCCTTTGGCGCACTCAAAAACGTGAAAAATATCATGGAATTGCAGACAGCAAGTTTGTCAGACGCATCCCATGCTATCTAGGCCATGCATGAATCTACGTGGTATCGTATGGTCGGCTACGTGGTATGTCCCAGACGTATGTTTGTCGAGTGACAAGCGTTGCGACGTGCATGCGTACCTTCATGCTGCAACTGCTGGCAGTAGTCGCTGCGTGAAGGTACGTATAAATTCCTCAAAAAGTCCAGACAGAACAACTGGCAGAGATGATCGGTTTACAGTGTGACAAGCCCAAATCGCGCCAACATTTTAGCTGTAGACTATCCAATGAGATATAACTTCACTTTTTCAGTATTCTGTATCACCATACACCATTGTAACTACCTAGCAGAGGAATGACTGAATTTTCGTTGCTTTTCAAAACGTATTTTGTTAACTATCATATATCGGTGTCCTGGTTTTGAGTGGAGCTCATGAACTGCCTTCGAATGGCATCCCATTGCTTTTTGGTATGAAACCAATACTTACCTTGGTGTGGGTGATTACTGAAATTGCATATTAGAGAGGATCAGGATCACGTTTTTATTGTATTATGGAGTGGCTTATCCCTATTTCTCCTAGTGTATTAGTGTGGGGAGTAATTTTCTACTGTAGTTGGCCCCTAACAATGGTACGAGTTACGAAAACAACACGGCATCGCATCTGCAAGTGACCATTGCAAGTAAGATAATTCTAGACCACATACTGTTTGTATTTGTAAAGAGTTTCTCCGTGATAACGAAACCCGTCTTTGCTAGCTAGTTTTCCAGACCTGTCCCCAATTGAGTATATATTTGGAGCATGTTGGGATCTCAATTGCAGCCTCCACCGAATATCATGGATCTGGAGCAAATATTGCAGTACTTTTTGCACAATTTGCCACAAGGTAACGTAGTGTTGTGTTTGACGCTGTACCACACTGTACAATGCACAATACACAAAGCACTGTATAATGTACAATGCACAATGTGCTGTACAATGCACAATGCACCATATAATATACCGCGACAGGTGTACAATGTACATATATCGCAGTTAGAGGTGGATTTACTACTTACTAATCTGTAAGATGTATTGTGTAAATGCTCTAAAATAAAGAGTACCCTAGATCTTATATTGGAATACTTTTTAATTTCTTCATCTACATTGCAAGTGCTAAGTTTTGTTTACGATTGCTTCGGGGAGCTTTGACTATCTGGGCAAATAGTGGATTTATTAAATAATATACGTACAGGTAAAACATTTATTCTCATTAATAAATTAATTTATTTTTTGCAACTTTTCAAATTTTTGTTACCATTTAATCATTGGAATTTGACTGAAGGCAGATGGATTTTACTTTCATTATCCAAAACCTTGTCACTAATAAAATTAGGCAGTTCGGGTCAAAATGACACCATTATCAAATTAGTTGTGTCTGCAAATTATTGAAATATTATAATATATTTAAAGAAATAATTTTAACCTAATATTTTATCAACAAATTTTGAGCCCTGATTTTTGAATTCAGATCTAGGGGCTATGGACATTAATTTGTCCCCATTAAAAGTATTTTGAAAAAGCACGAATTTATCAGTTCGTTTCGAAGGTAGTTCACCTCTGTATCATAGAAAATGGGTTTAATTTTAGTTGACCTCTAATAGATAATTTTATTTCTGACAATATTATTGATATTGAAATGGGGGTGACATTTATAGGACATTTATGGGACAAGCAAAAACATGTGATCCATCTCTCCTCTAATTTGCAAAACACCTATATATCGTTTGGGAACTTATTTACTGTACATTTAAAGTAGTAGTAAGCATTTGACAAAAGAAGTAGTAAGCATTTGACAAAAGTAGTAGTAAGCATTTGACAAAAGTAATAGTAAGCATACAAAATATTCTTAACTAATATTCAATACGAAGTCTGTTGGTATGGAAACGGGCTACTTAATAAATCCATATTTCGTGCGACACCTACATACTTACTATGACAACTACATACTTTATTAAAAGTCTGAATATCAAAAACAACTTCAAATTTAATCATGACATATTTTGATGGGAATAGCATCTATGCTTGAGGTTTCTGTGGCGGAAAACGAAGTGTTGAGAAAAATATAAACACTTTGCGCGATTTTAGCCACGTTTGTTATAATATTTTACTTTACACTATTTAGTCTTTTGAGATGCTGTAATGTATTTTTCATCTGGTATCTAATCAAACCCTGTTTTAAGATAAATTTATAGAGGTTCTTTATATATAAAAACATCAATTCACAATTTGTCATGAGTAGAATCACGTGTTAAAATTTTTCTCTTTTATATATGTATAGAAGCGAGCTAAATATTGGACATTTTTTTAACTACCTTACAATAATGGTATTTTCCCGGGCCATTCTGGGATTGAATTTCGATCTGGGGCGTTAACTCAAATTCGATGAAATATGGTAGTGTCATCGAAAGTGTAAAATTTCAAGAAAATCGGCTCCGTAGAAGTTATCCAAAAATTGATTTTAAGATTTGACCCAAACAAATAAATAAAGAAACTAACATAAATAAAACTTTGTAATAAAATATAAAAAAAAAAATACTGTAACTATAAATTAAAATATTTGAAAAACTACTCAACGTTCTTAATTAACTCTATTGATTGCATATCAATAGAGTTTTTTAAGGACATTTGGGCTATTTTTTCTCCTGAGCATGATGGTATGAAACAAAACGTTCGCTAGTTGTAGATGAAAGGATGTTAGAGAAGGAATTCCCTCATTTAAGATTTTTAAAACAATATGTAAAGAACTTTGTTGCCTCAGCCGGGAATCGAACCCTGGATATGTGAATTGGCCAGCCGATGCTCTACCGTTGAGCTACTGGAATGGAATTGCAAGCTCTTATCTTCTACGCATACTCCACCCTCTAATGCCATTTTGGCGTGCAATTGATAATCTGATTGACCACCTCCTGCTATTTTAACGCAGGTTAGCCTCCTGATGCTGTTAGCTTATTTACCGTTATACTTCCTCTCTATTTGAAATCGGCGCTCCATATATCAGAGATATCTGAATCCTTGCTATTAATACTATTGTTGCTTTCAGACCTTCAATATCTGTTTTTATTCCTATACTAGCCGCCTTTGGCGACCAGCCTGTTCGCTACCCTTGAAAATTCTGACCGTGGCAAACTCGTTGGCGCGACCTACCAGAAAGGTGTAAGGTAACTGCTTGGAAGGCCAGGATGTGCCACACAATTGAGACCGGAACCCAATGGGGGAGGCATCCAAAGAGACCGTACCCTCCTTCCCCTACCACAAACCTCTCGGAAGGACTTGCAGTCCCACACGTTTAACGTGATCGTACTCCGCGTGAACACGGCTGCAGTTTTGGCAATGGCGGGAATCGAACCCGGGCCTACCGAGTGAAATTCCCGCGCGCTAACCACTGGGCTACCGTGCCATCCGCGACAATCTCCATAACTTTATTTTTATTCGGCAATTTTGGGAATCGAACCCGGGCCTACCAAGTGCAAATCCCGCGCACTAACCACTGGGGTACTTCACCCTCCGCGATATTCTTCATAACTTTCTTTTTATTCACCCAATTTAGACCGGAACCAAGTGGGAGAAGCATCCACAGGGACCGTACCCTTCTTCCCCTACCACCAACCTCTCGGAAGGACTTACAGACCCACATGTTTAACGTGATCGTACTCCGCGTAAACACGGCGGCAATTTTGGGAATCGAACCCGGGCCTACCGAGTGCAATTTCCGCTCGCTAACCATTGGGCTACTTCTCCCTACGCGACAATCTCCATAACTTTCTTTTTATTCATCCAATTTAGACCGTACCCTCCTTCCCCTACCACCAACTTCTCGGAAGGACTCACGGACCCACATGTTTAACGTGCTCGTACTCCGCGTAAACACGGCGGCAATTTTGGGAATCGAACCCGGGCCTACTGAGTGCAATTCCCGCGCGCTAACCACTGGGCTTCTTCGCCCCCAGCGACTATCTCCATAACATTCTTTTTATTTACCCAATTTAGAACGGAACCCAGTGGGAGAGGCATCCACAGGGACCGTACCCTCCTTCCCCTACCACCAACCTCTCGGAAGGACTTCCGGACCCACATGTTTATCGTGATCGTACTCCGCGTGAACACGGCGGCAGTTTTGGAAGTGGCGGGAATCGAACCCGGGCCTACCGAGTGCAATTCCTGAGCGCTAACCACTGGGCTGCCTCGCCCTCCGCAACTTTCTTTATATTCACCCAATTTAGACGGGAACCCTGTGAGGGAGGCATCCACAGGGACCGTACCCTCCTTCCCCTACCACCAACCTCTCGGAAGGACTTCCGGACCCACATGTTTATCGTGATCGTACTCCGCGTGAACACGGCGGCAGTTTTGGAAGTGGCGGGAATCGAACCCGGGCCTACCGAGTGCAATTCCTGAGCGCTAACCACTGGGCTGCCTCGCCCTCCTCAACTTTCTTTATATTCACCCAATTTAGACGGGAACCCTGTGAGGGAGGCATCCACAGGGACCGTACCCTCCTTCCCCTACCACCAACCTCTCGGAAGGACTTCCGGACCCACATGTTTATCGTGATCGTACTCCGCGTGAACACGGCGGCAGTTTTGGAAGTGGCGGGAATCGAACCCGGGCCTACCGAGTGCAATTCCTGAGCGCTAACCACTGGGCTGCCTCGCCCTCCGCAACTTTCTTTATATTCACCCAATTTAGACGGGAACCCTGTGAAGGAGGCATCCACAGGGACCGTACCCTCCTTCCCCTGCCACCAACCTCTCGGAAGGACTTACGGGCCCACATGTTTAACGTGATCGTATTCCGCGTGAACACTTCGGCAGTTTTGGCAGTGGCGGGAATCGTACCCGGGCCTACCGCTAACTTCCCGCGCGCTAATTTACAATTTAAAATGACCATATGCTCTCTAAGCTCTTAATTCCATCATCCTCATTCCATTGTTCCATCATTTAAAATATCCATAAAATTTAAATATCCATCGTTCCATCATTTAAAATATCCATAAAATTAAAATATCCATCGTTCCATCATTTAAAATATCCATAAAATTAAAATATCCATTTAAAAAATCCATATCGTTCCATCATTTAAAATATAAATATAATAATTTCTACAGTGCATATGTTAAGCTCTTATTTCATTTAAAATCGGAAGCGCGGGAAACGGAAAGTAAAAACTAATTCGGTTTCTTATTGTCCCACCCATCGCTATGCATATACAGAACCGTGACGTCACCTCCACCTTGACGTCCCCACCCACCACCTTCCCTGCTTCAGCGGGGGAGAAACGAAGCGGTACGCCGAGCGGAACGCCGAGAAATTTAAAATCATGACGTCTTTAAAATTGCGATCCTGAAGGCAATTTTCATTATTTCTGGACCAGATTAGACTTGTAAGAATGCCAGATATTTCAGCTTTCTAAAAATGTAAGTTATTAGTCGAAATTATGAGTACTTTTTACTATGCGAGAATTTAAAAACCAAAAATCGTTTTTTTGAGCCAAAAGTGACTTTTGTTTTAAAATCTTTAAAAAATATTAGAAATCGAAATGGAGATTTGAAATTGATATATTTTTACTCGCAATTGTCTGCTCTTTCCGATGGTGTGAGTTGTTTTTTTCTACGACGTCTGGATCGTGGAGAAAAAAGGGCAAAAAGGGCAAAAAAAGGTCGAAATCGCATAAAATATTAAATAAATAACAAGAAAGATCAATCATGCATAAGCATTGATTATGAAACACTTTCCAACTGAAATGTAATTTCATTTAAAAATTTCTAAAATGTCATTCATTCAGTGGTAATATCTTTTACATTATCACAGTACTACAGAAATTTATTATACATAAATATTTAAAACTGTATCGAAATATAAATCATCTGATTCTTTATGCAAAATCAATGAATATTTCATTCATATAACTTGTATTCCAGACTCCAGAGCTAAATAATTTTGTGTGAAAAAAATTCAGCAATTCTTATGTAATTCATCTTACAATCGCTTTGAGATATTTGCATTCTGCATATGTTAAAATTAGACTTCCTTGAAGAAATAATAAAAGTTTAGGGATCATTTAAAATCACAACTATTGTAATTGCATAGGCACGGAATTTAGATACACAGATAATACACAGATAATATATATGTGTATGTGTATGTACTCAAAGTATTGGAATCGTGCCGAAGATCGGAACTCGAATTTTCAAAGTATCTACACGTTTTGGGACTTCTAGAACACGAAAAAACTACTTTTAGGAAGACGTCTGTGTGTGTAAGGGTGTATCTGTGTATGTTTCTGTGTGTCTGTGTGGATATTACATCCACACTAATTGAAAAACTAATGGACCGAATTTCATACAATTTGGTAGGTATGTTTTTTGTGGGAAATCCTGATGTTCATTAGATTATAGTACGATTCGTAATAAAAGAATCTGCCTTCTTTGCGAAATGACCGCAGAAATTGCCTTTATCCACTCTAGCTAAAAACTAATGAACCAAATTTAACAAAATTTGGAGTATAATATTTCAATAACCTACAAGTGATTTATATACCAAATTTAACAAAATCTTGTATATAAATCATTTGTAGGTTATTCTACTACGATTCTGGAAAAAGGAACGGGCTATTTTTGCGAAATGGCCAGCAAAAATCGTTATATATAAAAATAAAAGGCTACGTGTGCTCAATTATATCAATTAAATTCCTATTTTATATGTGATTTTTGACAACAAAATGAATAAGACTAACCCCATTACTCTAGGACTAGCCGTTCTTGAAATATTCTAGTTTTTTCGCGTTTTCGCTACGCCACCTTTGACAATAAGTCCAGCTATCAAATGAGAACCAAATTTAAGTTTAACGTGTAAATTCAATGTCATTTAAAATACTTATGTTGTGCAGATAAACTCAAATTATCATTGAATAAATAAAGAGAACGAATATGAGTCTGCAGAGAAAGACATGTGCTGTCCACATCAGAATTTTTAACAATATTACACCAATGATTTATAGAAGTGAACGGGGATTATTTTCAGGCCATTTCGAAAAAAATGTATGATCTATATTTAAAGATCCATCAAATTTTTGTCGAATAAAATGTTCAACAAATTTAAGCTGTGTACCAAATTTTAACTCTCTAGGACGTAGGAAAGTGCATTTAAAATGCCATCAATTAAATTTATCATGAAGAGTTTTATAAAATTTAAAAAAAATGAAAAATTGTTATCTACCAAACTTATCTTAAAATATGAAGCCACTCCCATATGCAAAACGTTTAAACAAATGGAGAGATATTTATTATATAATATCTCTCTCTTTTCTTTCTGGAAGATATCCCAAAGTCAGAATTTAATTGAATTTGTTTTTTTCCCTATATTAAATAATTTTTTTAATTAAAAAACTACTTAACATATTTTACTGAATTTTTTTTTATATATTCTATGGGATAATGTGAATATTTCCTAAAAATTTCGAAGCAATTCGTGAATTTTAAATTTACTTAAAAAATGTTTGAAAAATTAGGTCCCATAGGGTTCAATGTATTTCATTTTTTCAACCCGGGTTCAATAAAAAACTAATTGGGTGATATTATTTATTTATATTCCCATAGGTCCTACAGACCGTCTGAACAACATACTAAAATTTCATTTTGATAAACTCATTTTTACGGCAGTTATCGTGCTAACGGACAGACAGACAGACAGACAGACAGACAGACAGACAGAATGAACAAAGTCATAAACACTTTTCAACTTTGTTGTAAAGTGTTAAAAAAATAATTAGAATTTTGAAAATCGGTTTTCACGTGTCCCCTTCCCTCCCCCCCAGGTCTCCGATTGCCAAATTTCGTAGCTCTCCGACGTGCGGTCGCGAAACGTATAGTGTATAAGACAGACACACACACACACACACACAGACATTGCCTTTTATTATATAGATATACCATTTTTATTCTAATTTTTTTCTAATTTTATTCAAAATTGCTGTTTTTGTTAACACTTAACAACAAAGTTGAAAAGTGTTTATGAATTTGTTCATTCTGTCTGTCTGTCCGTTAGCACGATAACTGCCGTAAAAATGACTTTATCAAAATGAAATTTTAGTATGTTGTTCAGACGGTCTGTGGGACCTATGGGAATGTAAATGAATAATGTCACCCAATTAGTTTGGGATTGAACCCGGGTTGAAAAAATGAAATACATTGAACCCTATGGGACCTAATTTTTCAAACATTTTTTAAGCGGATTTAAAATTCACGAATTGCTTCGAAATTTTTAGTAATATTCAAATTGTTCCATAAAATATATAAAAAAAATTGAGCGAAATATATTCAGTAGTTTTTTAAATAAAAATTAAAATAATAATTACACCTTTTATATGAAGGGATCACGTGACACTTATATGAAGGGATCACGTGACCCACGTCCAAATAAAATACGGCATCCATCTTGTGTCAAAATCGTGATTTTTAAAGTTCTTTTTAATTCATGTTGAGTGTTGTATCCGTCCTAAAACCGCTTTATTTTTGCTTAAATTCTGTGCATCTACGTACTGAAACAACGCAATCACAATATATTTGTGTTTAAATGATCATCCGAATTTGATTATTTCTACAACGAAGCCTAGTTTTCACCTATGGAAAATGTAAACAGCAAAATATGTAGAATGAGTTGTTTAAGAATTGCTATATTTCTTTAACGCAAAATTATTTAATTCCTGGAGTCTGTCATATAGCTGATATGAATGAAACATTCATTGATATTACAGAGAAGGACGATTTTCTCGATCAAGTTTTACGCATAGAGTTTAATTACTTGTAGCTCCATGGTCTTAATATTTAAATAAAATAAATTATTACTTTCCTTATATACATAATGTATAAGGAAAGTATTGTGACGGGGTCGAAAATTCGAATTCGAGTTTTCGACGGGAGAGCACGTTTCAAGCATCCCTGATCACGAATCAAACATTTTTGAAGTGATGTCTGTGTGTGTGTGTGTGTGTGAAAGTATTTGTGTGTGTGTGTCAGTGGGTCTGTGGAGACGATAACTGACGAACGAATAAACCGATTTGAACCAAATTTGGTACAAAATTCACAATCCGTAAACACTGGAAGCCTATTGTTTTTATACGTAATCGAATGTTCCGAACCCCCCTAAATTTAAGAATGAAATTTTTAAAAAATCGTCAAAAAATCAAAACCACTAATACAATTACGCAAAAAGACATATCTTATGTAATTTTACATTAGAAAACGATTGACATAAATTTTAGAACGCTAACACGAGCCGTTCTCCAAATATTGTACATTTTTCAAAAAAATATCAAAAATTCATATAAAATAAAAAAAAAATATTTCCTATTGATAAGCATGTTCACTTTTCATATGTAATACCCTGCGATAAATTGGGTGACATCATTCTCGTGGATCTAGCTCGTTCCATTCATGATAAAGATACTCTGAGTAACACTTTTGTATTTGAATGCCAATAGTCATTTATCTGCTGTAAGAATAACTTATTTCTTAGTGCATAACGCTTGGTGAGATTTTGGCGACGAATTTGGCGGAATGTCGCCAACTTGGCGACTTTTTGAAATGTTGCCAAATTAACGAAAATCTCGCCAAATTCATAAAAATGATGCTAAATCAATGAAAATGACGACTAATCAGATTTTTATAGTGTTGTGATGAATGAAATGAATTGAAAACTGTTTAAGAATGAAATGCTGTTTTTATAGAGAGAGTCAAACGTGTTATATTTCGATGACGTCATTTGAATAAATTTCTGTTGTTTTTGATGACGTTTTCAAATATAATAAATTATTCTAGTATCATGATAATTTTAAAAATATTACCAAGGAATGTATTTCATTTTAGAGATGTTTTAACCAAGCAATTTATATTTCAATGCTGTCACTTGAATGAAGTTCATTTTCTTTTAAGTTTTGAAATATAATCAATTAATGTAGGATTGTGATAATTTTAAAAGTATTACCGAGGAATGTAGAGATGTTTAAATGAAATTGCATTAAAGTTGGAATGTGTTTCATAACCAATGCTTCATGCATAATTGATCTTTATTGTTTATTATGTGCCTAATTCTTTTTTCCTTTTCATATATTTTCTTTTTATATATTTTCTAAATTTTACTTTTAAAATAAAATTTTATTATTTTCTTTAATTTTAATATATTTTTCATTATGTTAATATACCTCACTCTGAATTTTATTTTTCAATGATCTTTTTATTTATATTCGCAATAACCCTTTTCCCATTTTTGAAAAATGGATGTACTTGTCAAGTTCAACTATAATGTAAAACTGTCTGTTTAATCACAATATTTTTCATCAATTGTTATCTTTTTAGATCTAAATAAATGTTTGTTTGGCGGGATGGTAGACCTCGGATGCCTCCTGAGTGCAGGAGGTATCCTTTCCCGGCCGTGCAGCTAGCTACTCTAAACCCACTATGTGAGTCGCACGGTCCGGGGTCTTCAGACTTTCAATATCTTTCAACTGACCTACAGAGTTGATTTGTTTTGGCCATGTTGTAAAATACCTTGCTGGTCCAATCGGGAATCGAACTACGGATCTCGGTACTGTCAATAGTTTCTATCATTGAACTACTGGGATGGAATCGTCGTCGAAGTGGACTCAGCAAATATTCCAAGATTTGAGATATTTCTCATTACTTATAGGCCAAGTCTTACGTGTATGCATCATGTTTTTACTTTCTACAGTTTTGTTCATGTATTTTATACGTTAATTAGCTTTAAGTCTCACCCAGTTGCTTTACATAGTAGAAAAAACATCTGATATGGACAAGACATGACTTTCCTTATGTAATGCAATGAATTTACTACTTTTACAGTAAAAAAATAGGTTTTTCTTATAGTAGATACTTATATTCTTTCCAAGATATTGAATTTCCGACAATTAGTCGTCATTTTCATTGATTTAGCGTCATTTTTATCCATTTGGTGAGATTTTCGTTAATTTGGCAACATTTCAAAAAGTCTTGGCGACATTCCGCCAAATTCTTCGCCAATATCTCGCCAAGCGTTATGGACGGAGAAATAAGTTATTCGTATAGCAGATAAATGACTATTGGCGTTCAAATGCAAAAATATTACTCACAGTATCTTTTCTCGTGAAGGAGCTAGATCCACGAGAATGATGTCACCCAATTTATCGCATGATATTCCATATGAAAAGTGAACATGTTTCTCAACAGTTAATATATTTTTTTAATTTATGGGATTTTTTGATAAATTTATTTGAAAAATGTGCAATATCTCGTGAACGGTTCATGCTAGCATTCTAAAGTTTATGCCAATTGTTTTCTAAGGAAAATTTACATAAGAAATGCTTATTTGCATACTTTTATTAAAGGTTTTGATTTTTTGATGATTTTTTCAAAATTTCACTCGAAAATTTAGGGGGTTCTGGACATTCGATTACGTTTAAAAACAATGGGCTTTCAGTATTCATGGATTGGGATTTTTGCACCGAATTTCATTCGAATCATGCCATTCGCTCGTGAGATATCGTCTCCACAGACTTACTGACACACACACACACACACACACACACACACACACACACACACACACACACATCATGAATGATCAAAAATGATGATCAGAAATGATTCCCTGATCAAAAATGTTCGTTTTGAGATCAGGGATGCTTGAAACGTGCTCACCCGTCGAAAACTCTAATTCGAATTTTCGACCCCGTCACAATACTTTCCTTATACATTATGTATATAAGGAAAGTAACAATAACCGCTACGATTTATGAATTTTTCGAACAAAATTCCAAGATTATAGATTTGTGGCATTTTTTATATGTCGTCCCATATCTATGCAAAGTTTCAGAGTAGTTTGTGCTGTGCAAGTGTAACTTAGTCACTCAGTCTGATTCTACTGTATATATATGAAACGGAATGATTAGCCAGTCTTAGAATCCGCAATGTATTCAAGTTAGTTTTGGCATGAATATCGTAATACGTGACTTCCACCAAATTTATGGACAGCTATTGAGGTGATACATCAAGTGACATCTATTTGATGGTTTCATCGCAGATGTTTTCGATTCCATCATATAGTTCCGAGGTAAAAAAGTTTGAAATATTACAATGTATTGCAGCATTTATTAAAGCATATTATTCGCATATGTCGAATAGTTTATAAATATCTAACATAAAATTTATTACTTTCCTTATATATATAATAACGTATAAGGAAAGTATTGTTACGGGGGTCGAAAATTCGAATTCGAGTTTTCGACGGGAGATCATGTTTCAAGCATCTCTGATCACGGATCGAACATTTTTGAAGTGATGTCTGTGTGTATGTGTGTGAAAGTATGTGTGTGTGTGTGTCAGCGAGTCTGTGGAGACAGGCGATAACTGATGAACGAATGGACCGATTCGAACGAAATTTGGTACAAAAATTACTATACGTAAACACTGTAAGCCTATTGTTTTATACGCAATCGAATGTTCAGAACCCCCCCTAAAATTTCGAGTGAGATTTGAAAAAATCGTCAGAAAACCAAAACGTCTAATAAAGTTTCCCAAATAGACATTTCTTATGCAATTTTTCATTACGAAACGATTGACATAAATTTTAGAACGCATGAACCGTTCTCGAGAGATTGCACATTAAAAAAAAATATATCAAAAAGTCATATAAAATAAAAAAAAACATTTTCTATTGAGAAATATGTTCACTTTTCATATGTAATACCATGCGATAAATTTAGTGACATCCTTCTCGTGGATCTAGCTCGTTCCATTCATGAGAAAAGATACTTCGAGTAATACTTTTGTATTATAACGCAAATAGTCATTTATCTGCTGTAAGAATAACTTATTTCTCTGTTCATAACGTTTGGCGAGATTTTGGCGACGAATTTGGTGGAACGTCGGCAACTTTTTTAGATGTCGCTGAATTAAAGAAAAACTCGCCAAATGGATAAAAATGACGCCAAATCAATGAAAATGACGACTCATTGACAAAAATTGAATATCTTGGAAATAATATAAATATCTACTATAAAAACAATCCTTTTTTTTTCACTGCCAAAGTAGTAAATTCATTGCATTATATAAAGAAAGTCATGTGCTGTCGACATCAGATTTTTCACTTATTAGAATGCAATTAAATCTATTAATTTGGAACTAACGTACAATTTTCACCATTTCTTACATTTGGATTCCTCTATATTTTACCATTTACATAATATTAAATTAAACTCGCGTAGCATTAACGAAAATACATTTATTTCACAAAATATTAATATTGTGCATTCACGTTGAAATATACCGAAGCAGTTTAAATGAAATCATTTAGAACTCGGACATAAAATTCGCACACGATTTATAAACTCTTTGAAAAAATAAATACATGTTGCCAAGAAAGAGAAATTAATAAAATACATCATAACTTACTCTCGTTTTCGCAAACACCTGAAACGAGAAAAAAATCATCATTCAAATTAAAAAGGGCGCGAAAACTAATAACTGTGTCGTACTTAGTAAAATGTTCTTGATTCATAATAGGGCAAAATTATAGCAAAACATTTTTTTTTTCACGTTCTCTCGATGATTAGCGTTCTTTTACATTATGTTTCTGAAATAACATATTCAGGTATTTAAAATGATATATGGGTATATCTGTACATAGAAAATCTAAGCCCAAGAAAATTTTGCATTTCGTATGCGAAACGTGATCAGAAACTGTAATTGAATTCTTAACAGATTACTTTCTTATTTATTGGGTGTGCAGTGAAAGTAAGGAAGTCTATGGAAAACGAAGAACAAACGATAAACAATATTCTGCAAACTAAATTCTCTTTTATACAATTCCAATAGCAATGAATAAATATCATAGAGTTTTTACCAAGGTTCTATTTTTGCTTATTTTCCAACATAATCTAGACATTTTCGTCAGAAAATGATGAATTTTTGTTAACCAGAGAGAAACATTTTTTCTCCTAACACGTAATATCACATGTTCTTTTAAATGACATAAAATGCTCAGTGTTGCTTAAGCAATCATCGAGTTTGGTGTTTGATCTGCTGCATGAATGTTTTAAGTATTGACAACTGGTGATCAGCTGTTACTACCTCATCAGAATCTTTGTAAATTCACCATAATTATTTGATATTAGAAAATGTACACGATGTTTCTCAGGTGTTAAAGCAGGGTAGTTATATAAAGCAATAAAATAAAAATCCGAGTACATCGGCGAAACGGGCGTGAAACGCCCCCCCCCCCCAATCACAAAACCGAAGCCCTTCGCTCGAGAGCACACTATATTCTACTTCAAAATCTACCAACGAAATCATTTTCATGGCACAAATAAATGGAAACACTTGAAATTGCACATAAGTTCCTGTAAACCCGAAATGTATTACTGTATCAGCGAATTTTTATCCTATAAAATTAGCAAAATTAGAAAACCTCGGGAAAACGCACAATAACGTTAATAGATAGTATTGTAGTCAAAATTCAACCGGTACTTAAATCAGACGAGACCCGCTACGAAGACAACGAAATTACCACTAAAATTCAATATCTTAACTGAATTACCGTAATTTGATACATAACATAATTTAAAGTCAAACACTCACACTGGTTATATTACTTTCAAATTTTTAATATATAGGGCTTAGAGAAATATGTGTCCTAAAATAAAATACTTAAAAAGAATCCTACTATGTTCCAACAATTCAAAACTGTTGAGACCTAATCACTGATCTCATACTAAATTAGAATAGTGCTAAAAGGGGGGATTATACGTTTTCTAAAATTCAACATTTTTTATGCATTTTAAGAGGTTTAGTAGGAAGCATCTCCATTCATTTCTGAAGCTTTAAATTTCCTAAACTTCAAAAGATGCTGAATTCAATCTGCTCCTGGGAATTAAATAGACATTTCTACGAGAAGAATGTAAAATGGATGACATTCTTCTCCCTTTGGAGAAGGGATTTCACTGCTCAGAAAAGAAACTTACAAGCTAAAATCCCTTAGAACAAAATAAGTATGCAGAACTGGTTTATAAAACGTAGAATAAAACGCAGCGCAAATGAAGATAAATAAACATACGTACGTATTGGAAATCATTTTGAAATTTCTACTTTAGTACAACTTTTTAGGACCTGGACGCTTAAATCAACGTAAAATGTTGTCTACCAAACAAAAAGTGTTTAAATAACAGAATAGAATATATAGCAGCGCCACCTACTGTAACGAAAGAAAAAAATAGAAACATGGATAAAGCAAGGAAGTAAGAACATGAGAAGGAAACAAGAATAAAATGTGGAAAATATAAATTCAATAAAATAAAAATTAACTGTGGTCATGCCATACATCGGAGAAGTAAGGTGTGATTTGCAAATGATTAACTATAATCTAGAACTTATATTTATATGGAGATATTAAAGAAAGTCAACTTGAAAAATGGTATCTGTCGTTGAATCATTTTCAATTTGGTTGATGGAGTCTTGCTATTATTTAGGCGTTCAGGTGCAGGCTTATTGCACTGAAGAAGGGAATTTAAATGGCTTCCGAACCGCACGTATGCTCATATATCATTAATTGCGCTGTTTTTTACGTTGTGAATCTGCTCATTATTGATTGTGCGCAAGTTACGTGCTGTAGTCAAAGTAAGTAAAATTTTATCGATTTATATCTTACTGATCATAGATGCATATCATTTGGACTTGCTGACCAAATGGTATGGTGCTGACCAAATGGTATGGTGTGCATAATGTGTCTTAAGGACATTTATTAAACCACACGAATTTATAAGAGCAAAATCAAAGAAATAGTAAAAAGAAAAAGTAAAGATATACATACATATAGGACAATACCTTATCTATCCATTAGTCCATCCATCTTGTTCGGCGACAAATTTTGATCAAATTTAAAAACCATGGCTGAAAATAAAGCTGAATTTCAAATTTTAAGTTTATAACTTAAAACTCGAAACTAATTCAAATTAATAAAGATGGTTATATAGGATAAAGAAGGTTATATATAATTTACATGGATCAAGGAATTCATATAGAATTTAAGTTTCGTTACAGGTGTAAAGAAAGTTATATAGAATTTGCTGTTATTGCGGGGACCATGGAAGTCATATAGCATTTGCGTTTTTCACGGGGATTGGGGAATTCATATAGAATTTGGATTATATTACAAGGATCTAGATGGTCGTAATGTAATTGTAATTTATTAGAGATCATGCAGCAATTATGCTTGGTTAGGTGGTGTATAGTAATTAATAATATTAATTCAGAGATGTGCTTGGTGTAAGTGCGGCGAGGGATTTTAGGAACACAAGTACTGCAGGCGGATGAATGGGAAATCCGATGCATAATTTTATGCAATCCATCATATGAAAGCTTAATATCTAGTTTAAATAGAATGGTGAACAAATGTTTGCAAATAATTAGTGACCAAACACTAAAGATGAATTTTGATAAAATGTTTAAAAAGCAAAAGCTGTAATGCAAAATTAAATAAATAAATTAATAAATAAAATTATAATGACAACAGTTCTTTGTAGAAAAAGAATGAAGAAATATTTCAATTGTCTATCAGTGTTAATCATTGCAGTATCATACACATAATGCACAATTATCAAATTGGATATTTTATTTCTAGTATGTTGAAAATTGACCGTATGACTGTAATAAAAACTTATAGAGAAAAGACATTGAAATAACAGTCGTCGATGGTAGAAAAGGCATAAGAAAGTAACTTAAATCTCCATTCATGTTAAACAATAGCGTAACAACACATATGACACAACTCTTGAATTGGATAGTTCATGACTATATTGACTTTATATATTGAACTATATATGACTATATACAGGTTATCCAGTGCTATCGGTGCCCAATGGCTATTTCCTCAATCGTTAGTCTCATAGATACACTTCCAATCGTAAAAATGCTTTAAATTTTAAAATCTATTATCTTAGAAACAGTTTAAATCAATAAATGTATTTCTGAAAGAAATACGAAATATAATTTTTATACATTCCCTTGGTCCTACCAGTTATATTTAGGAAATTCATCCTCGTAAAATTTTATGTAAAATAAAAAAAATCATCCTTTTACGACCAAAATTGACCGACTTATAGCTGTTTAAAGTTGGAGCACTTTTTGTGCTGAGAAATGGTCAATACGGTCCCGGATTGGTTGGTTGCCTGAAACGGGACATTTTTATGCGTGGAAAAGCGACTTAAGTCATAAAGTTTAATGCTTCATAACTCGGTGAATTTTGGTCTTAAAAAGATTTTTTTTTTTATTTTGCATGGAATTGTATGAGGATAATTTTCCTAAATATAATTGGTAGGACCGGGGGACCGTATAAAAATTTATATTTCGTATTTATTTCAGAAATATATTTATTGATTTAAACTGTCTCTATGATAATGAGATTTTAAAATTTAAAACAGTTTTGCAATTGGAAATATATCTCTGTGACTAACGGTTGAGGAAATAGCCATTGGGCACCGATAGCACTGGACACCCTGTATATGACTTTATATAGTGAATAGTTTATTTCGTACGCTAAAAGCCTGTCTATAAAGGCTATAATAAAAACTGGTAGAGAAGAAAACTATGGAATAATAAAAAGAAAGTTTTCAGATGTAGTTGATCCATAATGTCAAAGTTGTTGATATGTTTTGAAATAGGAAGAACTTATGATCTGAAAATTCGAAACATATTACAGTAAAATTTCATAAGCGACGTTAAAAGCATATGTAGAATTAGTTTTGTTGATATTGTATAGGAATAATGAAAACGATCTTGTATTAGTTGGATATCAAAATAAATACTTTATATGAGGAAAAAAAATTGGAGACTTTAAGAAGAAGATTTAATATTGAGTAATCCCGATTTAATTGCTAGGTTTCTAATGAAGTTTCCTTTAGAATGACTTGCACATTGTATATTGAAAGTGGAAATAGAGAGTCTCTTAATCCTGAGAGATTATTAGCAGACGAGTTTGCTAATCTAGCAATATACTATTTCTTTTGATTACACGAGCGAGTATTTCCAATGGGTCTTTGATAAAATTATATTATTTCAAATATTGTATAGAAGTTCAGTTTCTCTGAATATATCTTGAACATATATTTTTAGGAGGATTGATTGCCTGAATAAATTTAAGCATTTGGATTAATTATATTATTGGTATTAATCGAAATTACAGCTTGACTAAAAATATTTGACTCCATTTGAGAATTTTGTTTCGGTTATTTCTGGTTATTTTTAGTTATTTTATTAGAGTCATTTCTAATTTAGTATAACATGAACAAATTAAAAATTTTAGATTATACAATAAAAGCTTAAAATTAAAGAATTTTACAATGCTAGGAGTTCCGTCTCTGCTCACCAATCTCGGGAGCGACGGATCTGTCTCCCTCACGACTCAGCACTGGGAGCAGGAGGTTCGGGGGGATTTTGAGTCACAATGTTAAGAATGTTTGTAGAGGCGCAAGTTATTAAAATAATCAACAAAGAATTGAAAAGAACACTTTAATTTTAGCACATTAAGGACGAGATACCTAGTAGTATGTTTTTCCAAACTACGTAGGTCTATGTTTTTCAACAATCGCTTCATTTTTGAAAGCCTGCATATTCTGTCTGTGAGACTAAATACCAATCTATATATATGAAATTGAAAATATGTCTGTCTGTCTCTTTGTCCCATCATCACGGAAGAACGGCTGAACCGAATTAGATGAAATTTTGTGGGTAGCCTGGAAATAGTCCCACTAAAAATTTAGTCCATGTTTAGAGTTTCTACGATCAGTGGTTCTCGATATATTAGTAAAAACGAAATTTTCGTTTGTCTCCCCATCACGGGAAAACGGCTGAGCCGAATTTGATGAAATTTTGTAGATAGCCTTGAAAATAGCCCCCCATAAATTTAATCCAAGTTTCGAGCAGTTAGGACCAGGGGTTGTCGAGATATTAAAAAACGGAACTTTTCCTAGGAAAAACGGAACTTTTTCCTAGGAGTTCTACTCTCTAACTCCGTGGTTTATCCAAACTAAAAGCTTGAAAATCGTTTGAAAGTGAATTAAAATTTAATCTCTGAGTTTGATGGGATTTTTTGAGCTAATTAGTCACTTTTTGTAAACATGGATTGTTTGAACCATGATTTAAAGGGGAAATCTATCTCCATGGTTTATTTAAAACATGCTTCTACTGAACAATGAAAAGTATAAAGAAATCAAAATGGCTATTTAATTTCGCAGTTTATGAGGAAGATTCTATCTTATATCATGTTACTCAGAAACGCAATTAAATTAAATCCGTCTGTTAATTTTAATAATTATTTTTTCGTTTTGAATAATAAATAAATGGATATAAAAATATATTTTAGAAAGGAACAATTTGATTTTTATTATAGCATTTCTGACTGGATAATATCAATTACGGTCTTCAGATTTAAACATTATTATTATTGATATTTTCGGGGATTATTGATTCAGGGATTATTGATATTTTGAAGTTATTATGCAATTGTTTTATTATGACAAAAATTGTTTAAACCCATATATTGTACGTTGTACGAGTAATCTTCTACAAATACACGGGTATATCTTTAATCTACGAGAATATAAGTAGTACAGGTATATTGGCATATGTTTTGATATATATTGGCATATATTGGAATCAGTCATCTTCTGGTTTAAAGAGTACGGATATTATTGATATTTTCAATATATTACGTCATCTCTTTTATTTTGGCAAATATTTTTGAGACTTATGTTGAAATACGGGTAATATTCTACTAACACACTGGCATATTTTTTAATCTGCGACAATATAAGTAGTACGGGGTTGCATATATTAATTCAATTCCTTTTTTTTAATGTAAATTTGCTTACAAAAGGGGCCAGGATTCTTCAGATCTGCCCGTGAAGATAATTTTGCGTAGTGAGGACATATATTCTTAAACTTCTCTTTAGGAGCAATAAATTTAATATTTTAACAGAATTGGCACATGATTGCGAATTATAAGTTTCTTTATATTATATACTCCTTACGAAGAATGAATATGCTGCTAGTGATATCATAAATTAGACCATTTAAACGGCAGTACGAAACGAGTGGTGAATCGAGTTGAAGAATAAGCCCCTTCGAAACGGTATACCTACATTAACAGTAATTCGGACTTTAACTTATGACTAATACTAATTAACTAATAACTTATACTAATTAAGACTAAAACGCATTCACGCTCAGAGGACGGAATAAGCAAGGCCGAACCCGCATCTCTATAGGAGGAGATCCAGTGCCCAAATGTCAGTAAAATGCCCGGGAATGCTTAAATACATACCGTATAGCCATCAAAATTATATATTGGAATTTTTAACCTTAACATCTTGCATCTATTGTAAATAATTCAAATACAAACTTGGTTAAAACGGAAAGTACCATTTAAATTAAATTGTTTCAGAAATATCTCTGAAGTAAAAACTTCTTTTAAAATGTATTCGGTGTTTTCTTTTGTTCTTCCATTCATAGTTCATTTATAAGTTTTTCACTGAGAATGTATTTGAGTTTATTGATTGTCCGTTTTCCGCCTTCTAGGCTCTTCGTTTGATTGTAGTTTTTGTTTTGACGACTATTTTAGTCCTGGTTCATGTTAGGAACTATATACAAGGAGATTCAAAACGATGGAGTAAAATTTTAATGGATTATAGAACACACTTAAACAAGCACTTTTCGTCATACACTGCGTGGTCATAGCGCACTAAAGGGCGCTGTCCAGCGAACGCATTAAGCGTCTGTTGTCGATCTCGTCGTCAGTTCTTCCGTGGATTTCAGAAGGAATGGGTTGTTTTATAAAGCAGGAGACGGTTGACATGCATTTCATGTACAAGCTGCGGACGGGAATACGAGGAAAACCCAAATCGGTATGTGGTTGCAACAGTATGGAGCGCAACCCCATACAGTTTTGGGCTTTCCTCGCATTCCCGTCAGCAATTTGTATATGAAATGCATGTCGGCCTTCTATTAATTTATGAAACAATCCATTCCTTCTAAAATCCTGGTAGAACTGACGACGAGCGACAACAGGCGCTTAATGCGTTCGCTGGACAGCGCCATCTAGCGCTTAACCAAGTGCGTTACGACCATACATTATATGACGAAAAGTGTTTGTTTAGGTGTGTTCTATAGCCCTTTGAAGTTTTCCCCTACCGTTTTGAATCACCCTATATAAAGACTTTCTTTTGCTTTTGCTGGTGTTATTTCTCTATCTTCTTGTTTTGAGAAAGTAGGTAGTTTGTTTGCCCTGAAACAGGTTGACATCGTTACAAATTTGTTATATTCTCCGTTTTTTAATGGAGTTTCGTCTTGACAAAAGTTTTAAAAAAATGTGTGTTTTCCTGACAATAAACTTTAATTAAAATGTTTACTTAAATTCAATAAACACAAAACTGGCCTATAAATGCGTTTCTATAATTCAAAAGACACTCCAGTTGCAGTTACCAGCTTTCATGGGTCGGTTTTATGCTTATTTTTTGCTCGTCAGCATGGAATAGACAACACCTGCAACGGCAGCAAGTATAACTTCAATAAATCACAATTTTTAAGAATTTCTATGGGAACTGACAATTTTAGTCGTACCACGTGGCGACCATAAAATTCATATAATTTAGATCATGCCACACGAAGCTTCAAAGGAAGGGTTCAAAAACACACAAAACCCACCAATAAGTGGTTTTCCCAAAATTCGGAATTCGCTCTCATTAATCTGAAAGTGTTTCATTTCTATCTCAGTTTCCAAACAAAATCGTTTTTATTGAAACAAGAGCTTCTTTCCTTTAACTGGAAACAAATACTTTTCCACCCACAGCTATTCTTAAATGCTTCTTCAGCTAATGTCAAGAACTTCGTGCTTAGTAAGCAATCAGTAGTTCTGGTGTTTTGATTTGTCATCTGAGTTCTTGACGTATTGTCAAATGATGGCGCCTTTGTAATGCCGGGTTATCTGAATCTCTTTGAAGACCCTTAGTAATAACTTTCTGTTTCGGATGATTAAAAAAAACCTGATGTGGGCAGCACATGATTTTCCTTATATTATGCAGTGAATTTACTATTTTTTTAGTTAAAAATAATGTTATTTTTATAATTGATATTTATATTCTTTCCAAGATATTGAACTTTCTCCAATTAGTCGTCATTTTTATTGATTTAGTGTCATTTTTATCCATTCGGCGAGATTTTCGTTAATGTAGAAACATTTAAAAAAGTCAACAAGTTGCCGACATTCCGCCAAATTCGTCGCCAAAATCTCGCCAAGAGTTATGGATGGAGAAATACGATTTTCTTACAGCAGATAAATGACTATTGGCGTTCAAATACAAAAGTATTACTTAAAGTATTTTTTCTCTTGAATGGAACGCGTTAAATCCACAAGAATAATGTCACCAAATTTATCGCATGATGTTACATATGAAAAGTGAACATGTTTCTTAACAATTAATATTTTTTTATTTATGGAATTTTTTGAAAAATTTATATGAAAAAAGTGCAATATCTCGAGAAAGATTCATGCCAGCGTTCTAAAGTTTATGTCAATCGTTTTCTAAGGAAACATTACATAAGAAATGTCTATTTGTGTAACTTTATTAATGGTTTTGATTTTTTGATGAGTTTTTCAAAATTTCACTCGAAAATTTAGGAGGGTTCTGAACATTCGATTGTGTTTTAGAACAATAGGCTTCTAGTATTCATAGCTTGTGATTTTTGTACCAATTTTCATTCGAATTGCTTCATTCGTTCGTGAGATATTGTCTCCACAAACACACTGACACACACACACCCACACAAACACACACACACACATACACTAACATACATCACCTTTAAAATGTTCGATTCGTGATCAGGGATGCTTGAAACGTGCTCTCCCGTCGAAAACTTGAATTCGAATTTTCGACCCCGTCACAATACTTTCCTTATACGATATGTATATAAGGAAAGTAATAATATTGTGCGAAAAAAAGTACATGAAATTAATAATTTAAAGTGCTTTTTGCACATTCACGGTTAATAAGTGTATTTTAAAATAATGATTAAAATAATTCACTCAAACTGCTGACACAGTAATTCGCAAGTTAAAATATTTCATTAGAAACAGCATATAACAACTAAATAAATTTAGCACCCAGTTTTGAAGAAAAAAAATCTGATGTGGGCAACACATGACTTTCCTTATATAATGTAATGAATTTACAATTTTTACAGTAAAAAAAAATAGGTTTTTCTTATAGTAGATACTAATATTCTTTCCAATATATTGAATTTTCGTTTTTATTCATTTTTATTCATTTGGAGAGATTTTCGTTAATTTGGCAACATCACAAAAAGTAGCCAAATTGGCGACATACCGCCAAATTCGTCGCCAAAATCTCGCCAAGTGTTATAGACGGAGAAATAAGTTATTCTTACAGCAGACAAATGACTATTGGTGTTCAAATACAAACGTATTACTCAAAGTATCTTTTTTCATGAATGGAACGAGCTAGATCTACGAGAATGATGTCACCCAATTTATCGCATGGTAATAGATATGAAAAGTGAACATGTTTCTCAATAGGAAATATTTTTTTTTATTTTATATGTCTTTTTGATAATTGTTTTGAAAAATATGCACTGTCTCGAGAACGGTTCATGTTAGCATTCTAAAATTTATGCCAATCGTTTTCTAATGAAAAATTACATAAGAAATGTCTATTTGCGTAACTTTATTAGTGGTTTTGATTTTTTGACGATTTTTTCAAAATTTTATTCGAAAATTTAGGGAGGTTCTGATCATTCGATTGCGTATAAACACAATAGGCTTCCAGTGTTTACGGATTGTGATTTTTTTACCAAATTTGGTTCGAATCGGTCCATTCATTCGTCAGTTATCGTCTCCACAGTCTAACTGACACACACACACACACACACACACACACACACACACACACACACACACACACACACACAGACATCACTTCAAAAATGTTTGATTCGTGATCAGGGATGCTTGAAACGGGTTCTCTCGTCGAAAACTTGAATTCGAATTTTCGACCCTATCACAATACTTTCCTTATACATTATGCATATAAGGAAAGTAAAAAGACGCCCCTTCGTTAGAACATAACGAAGCAAAATTAAAAAAATCTAGCAATATTAAAAAAATCTGATGTGGCAACAAATGACTTTCCTTATATATTTAATGCAATGAATTTACTACTTTTACAGTAAAAAAGAATAGGTTTTTCTTACTTATATTCTTAGGATACTCTCTAACGAGCTATATCTACGAGAATGATGTCACGCAATTTATCGCATGGTATTACATATGAAAAGTGAACATGTTTCTCCATAGGAAATATTTTTTTTTATTTTATAAGACTTTTTGATAATTTTTTTGAAGAATGTACAATTTCTGGAGAACGGTTCATGTTAACGTTTTAAAATTTATGTCAATCGTTTTCTAATGAAAAATTACTTAAAAAATGTCTATTTGCGTAACTTTATTAGTGGTTTTTATTTTTTGACGATTTTTTCAAAATTTAATTCGAAAATTTAGGGGGGTTCTGAAGATTCGATTGCGTATAAAAACAATAGGCTTCCAGTGTTTACAAATTGTGATTTTTGTACCATATTTAGTTTGAATTGGTCTATTCGTTTGTCAGTTATCGTCTCCACAGGCTCACTGACACACACACACACACACACACACACATACACACTTTCACACACACTCACACACACAGACATCACTTCAAAAATGTTTGATTCGTGATCAGGGATGCTTAAAACGTGTTCTCCCGTCGAAAACTCGAATTCGAATTGTCGACCCCGTCACAATGCTTTCCTTATACATTATGTATATAAGGAAAGTAATAATTAAAAAATTAACCTATACTAGCCAAAATATGAAAAAGTTCTAATTTGGTCAATCTAGTAAACAATATTTAGAAGATGCGGATGGATGGAAAATGTACTAATGCATTCTCGGCGATTCACAGGAACAGAAAGTGACTTGCGTAATCGGGCTGTTTATGAAAATGATTAAAAATACAACCTTAATAATTAATCAGAATATAAAAATAAGCTAGTTTAGTCAATCTAATATGCAATATTTAGAAGATGCAGATAGATGGGAAAATATACTAATTGGCTCTTAACGATTAAAGAGAACATAAACTGAAACGAGCAATTGCACTGTTTATGTGCAACTAATTATAAAATTAACGGTTCAGCAATTTATGTGAAAATTAATAACTTTTGAGAAATACATTTATCATATGAAAAAAAAAATCCTTTACATTCCACACAGCAGTAAATCATCATTGCCACGGTGATTTGATTGGCATTATCGTCCATGCGGACCTAAATTCCCGTTGTCACATTAATTTGTTTGGCATTACCGTTTATGTGGCTGTAACTGATCGTTGTTATGTTGTTTAGGTTGAAATTACTGTGCACGCGACCGTAAATTTACGTTGGCCTTCATACAAGATAATTTTCCATAGGAAACTATGCAAATTCTATGCACAGAATTCGTTTCCCGTGGAAAATACAGAGAATCCGTAGTTATCGGCATCTTTGTGAGCAGGTCGGCAAATTTAAAATTCCCCAATTTTTCCAGAATTTTAAACAAAAAATCGCTTCTCCCCGTAATTTCCCTGACATTTTACTCCTCTTTCAAATTCCTGTAAATTCTAGGATTTCACGATTTCAGAGTGCGCAGGAACTTTGCGTTACTTAATTTTTAACGACAAAACGAATAATACCAACCTCATTGGTCTAGGATTATGAATCTTTGAGAAGCTGGCGACTTTGGAAAATTCATTAAATTGTGAAATGGAAAAGACGCATTTAAACTGCAAAAGGGAAATAATGTCAAACAAGCATCCGTATTATTTGGGGCGATTAAGCTCAATTTAATGACCATGATAGAGAAAATATATTTGAGTCTGTAGGAAAAGTCACCTGCAGCAAGATCAGATTTTTTAACACTTTACAACATAGTTGAAAAGTGTTTATGACTTTGTTCATTCTGTCTGTATGTCTGTATGTCTGTCCGTTCCCACGATTACTGCCGTAAAAATGACTTTCTCAAAATGGAATTTTAGTATGTTGTTCAGACTGTCTGTGGGACCGATGGGAATATAAATGAATAATACTGGTATCACCCAATTAGTTTTGGATTGAACCCGGATTCAAAAAATAAAATACATTGAACCCTATGGGACCTAATTCTTCAAAGATGTTTAAGCGATGTTAATATTCACAAATTGCTCCGAAAGTTTTAAGAAATATTCAAATTATCCCATAAAAATATAAAAAAATCTCAGAAAAATATGGTCTGTAGTTTAAATAAAAGTTAAAATAATAATTATACCCATATCATGTGACGAGATCACATGATCACTTCAAAATAAAACATAGCATCCATCTTGTGTCAAAATTGTGATTTTTAAAGTTATTTTTAATTTATATTTAGTGTTGCATCCGTCCTAAAACCGCTTAATTTTTTATTTTTTTCTGTGCATCTATATACCACGCAAACGCAATTACAATATTTTGGAATTTAAAGGATCATCAACCTTTGATCATTTCTACAACGGAGCCGTGCGTATGGAGAATGTAAACACATCAAGCTGTAAGTTGAGTTGTATAAAAATTGCTGAATTTCTTTAAAGCAAAATTATTTAGCTCGGAAGCCTGCAATATAGCTGATATGAATGAAACTCTCATTGGTTTTACACAGAGAAGCAAACGATTCCATTATTGCTTTTTTGATGAAGTTTTAAGCATCGAGTTAGAAAGTGATTTTACCTTCATGGTTTTACGTTTTTAAGTAAAATAAATTATTGTAGTATTGTGATAATTTTAAAAATATCGCCTCTGAATGAAAGGAATGGAAAAAAGTTTATGAACGATATATTCATTGTTTTTATA
The DNA here is from genome assembly GCA_951213105.1 of Amaurobius ferox. Classification (NCBI taxonomy): domain Eukaryota; kingdom Metazoa; phylum Arthropoda; class Arachnida; order Araneae; family Amaurobiidae; genus Amaurobius; species Amaurobius ferox. The sequence goes on along the minus strand of OX578138.1, from coordinate 55,400,266 downwards.
TAGAGATCTAAGGGATTTATATTTCGATGACGATATTTGAATAAATTTCATTTGCTTTCGATGAAGTTTATGAAATATAATAAATTGCAGTAGTATTGTGAAAAATTTAAAATATCACAGCTGAATGTATTGCATTTCAGAGATGTTTAAATAAAATTGCATTTCAGTTGGAAAGGGTTTAATAATCAATGCTTTATGCATGATTGACGTTTCTTGTTTTTATCTAACCATGAACTGAAGAGTCGAAAATGCGCTGCAGACCTTCGAAGGAAAGTTTTTAAGAAGCAAATTTGGTGGTATACTGTTAAATCAGCCAAATGCAGTGTGGAGAAGAAAATTCAATTTCGAACTATACCACCTATATAAAGAACCGCAGGCGTGGTTAAATACATAAAGATACAAAAAATGAAATGAAATGGACAAATCGTTTGTATGGATGACAAAAATGGAAACTAAATAAATGTTTCTGGTTGGGCCAATTCTAGGCTGGAGTTAGGCCTAGAGCAAGGCTGAAATTCAGATGGATTAACTGTGTAGACAAATATTTTCGCATTTGTAAGACTAAGAACTGGAGAAATGGAGAACTGTCTCTGATAACAAGTCAAGATGACACAAAATGTCTGAGAAAGCCAGGGATTAATATTCACAGGACTGTTGAGTCAAGAAGAAGAAGAATCATATCCAGTTATGTTTGATCTGAATAGAAGATATTCTATTGAACAAATTAAAACTGAACTAATTAAAACAGAACTATAGCTAATAAAGCAAAAATTAGTCAATATAATTACGCAAAAATGATAGACTTCACGGAGATAATTTGGATTTCTTTCGTCACTGCTAACAAACAAGCAAACTCAGAAGTAAAAAACAAGAATCAAAATACTCTAACTAAAGACATTTAGTATATCCTTGAATCAGTTGTATGCTGCGTTGTACTTAATTTTGAGCGAAATTATTAATTTTTCTTTATACTTGAAGAAAGTGTTAAATGTCAATTTGTCAATTAATCTAATTAATTCATTCATAATAGGAGCATTATACTATCCCATTGTGCTATAACTAGTTAAAGTAAAGTGAAAAAAATGTGTATTTATTTTCATTTAAAGTTTTGACTTATCAATAATAATATCTATAAGTTATAATCTTAATATCGATAAGTTATAATCTTAATATCGATAAGTTATAATCTTAATATCGATAAGTTATAATCTTAATATCGATAAGTTATAATCTTAATATCGATAAGTTATAATCTTAATATCGATAAGTTATAATATTAATATCGATACCCCGTCGGGCAAACTGCTTAAGCTTGCTCATTAATACGGCAAAACATTATCAAGATATTCGAACTGCTGTATTTTTGCTTCGCGCTATTATATGTTGCTTCGTATTATTTGTTGCTTCGCCCTATTCTATTGCTACAGCACTATTGCATTTATAGCTGAATAGGTTAGAAGAAGTTTTCGAACCGTACTTGCCCGTCAAGAGAAGTCATGTTATTGGAATTTTCCCTTGTAGCATGTGATTTCTGCAATATTCGTTTATTTTTATTAATTGTGAATTTGAGTAAGATATATCTACCTATTTTTTATGTCATTGAGTCTGACTTATTGTCTAAGTTAATTAGGTTTTATTGCATCGAACTGACTTAGAAAATACCATTTAGGTGGTCCCTAGTTTCTTACATCGATTTCCATGCTCAAAAATATTTAAATAGCGTTTTATTTTTCATAATTCTTCTGGTTTACATTATCTCAATCAACAATGGTCTCAAGCTACAGAGCACCGTACACAGATTTATATGCTACATTACATAATCTATTAACATGAGTTCAATCGTTACAATTTTTCACATTACATGTTTCCACTATATTAACAAGTCAAAGATCGTGAGACACAGGAAGCGTTAGCCTTCACCCAAGCCGATAGAAACAACGGTCACTACGTGTATCACTGGTGCGTTGAAATTGCATCATAGCTGCTCCGGACATGGAAGAGATAGGCTACTCCGCTGGAAGTCTTCGCATCAGTCACACACGCAACAACATTATCTCATTCAACAATGGTTTCAAGCTACGAAGTTTCCACTAAATGAACACGTCAAAGATCATGAGACACAGGGAGCGTTAGCCTTCACCCACGCTGACAGAAACAACAGTTACTACGTGTATCACTGGTGCGTTGAAATTGCATCATAGCCCCTCCGAATATGGAAAAGCCAGTCTAATCCGCTGGAAGTCTTCGCATCAGTCACACACGCAGCAACATTATCTCATTCAACAATGGATTCTAGCTATGGAACTCCGTATACATATTTATATGCTATATTATGTGATCTATCAATTATTTGAGGTAAATCGTCATGATAACACGTTAACACTACGCATGTCGATTAAATTAGCATTTCAGGGAAAGTAATACGTAAGGAGCCTTATTATAATCAGGCAATTATCTCGTAATACATATCTAAGACATAATTCATATTTTATTTCTCGCTTAAATATCTTTTATACATATTTCAGAAAAAATTCTGGTAATAAAATTTTACTTCATATAAATTAATACGTATAATATTTTGCATCTGGTAACTGATTATAAAAATATGATGTGGGCAGCACGTGACTTTCCTTATATAATGCAATGAATTTACTACTTTTACAGTAAAAAAAAAAAAATTATTGTTTTAGTAGATAGTTATATTCTTTCCAAGATATTGAACTTTTGTCAGTGAGTTGTCATTTTCATTGATTTAGCGTCATTTTTATATAATTGGCGAGTTTTTCGGTAATTTAGCAACATTTAAAAAGTCGCCAAATTGTCGACATTCCACCAAATTCATCGCCAAAATCTCGCCAAGCATTATGGACGGAAAAATAAGTTATTATTGTGGCAGATAAATAAATACTAGCGTTCAAATATAAAAGTATTACTCAAAGTACCTTTTTTATGAACGGAACGAACTAGAGAGAGAGATCCACGAGAATAACGTCCTCAAATTTATCGCATGGTAGATATGAAAAGTGAACATGTTTCTCAATAGGAAATGTTTTTTTTTTATTTTATATGATATTTTGATAATTTTTTTGCCAAAATGTGCAATATCTCGAGAACGGTTCATATTAGCGTTCCATAATTTATATCACTCGTTTTCTAATGACAATTTACATAAGAAATGTCTATTTACATAAGAAATGTCTATTTACGTAACTTTATTAGATGTTTGGATTTTTTGACGATTTTTTCAAAATTTCACTCGAAAATTTAGCGAGTTCTGAACATTCGATTGCTTATAAAAACAATAGGCATCCAGTGTTTACGGATTGTAATTATTGTACCAAATGTCGTTTGAATCCGTCCAGTCGTTCGTGAGTTATCGTCTCCACAGACTCATTGACACACACACACACACACACACACACACACACACAGACATCACTTCAAAAATGTTCGATTCGTGATTAGGGATGCATGAAACGTGCTCTGCAGTTCTCGGATTCGAATTTTCAACCCTGTCACAATACTTTCCTTATACATTATGTATATATGTATCCTTATACATTATGTATCCTTATACATTATGTATTAATGTATAAGGAAAGCATTGCGACGGGGTCGAAAATTCGAATTCGAGTTTTCGACGGGAGAGCACGTTTCAAGCAATCCTGATCATGAATTAAACATTTTTGAAATGATGTCTGTGTGTCAGTGAGACTGTGGAGACGATATCTCACGAACGAATGGAGCAATTTGAATGAAATTTGGTACAAAAATCACAATACGTGAAGACTGGAAGCCTTTTGTTTTTAAACGTAATCGAATGTTCAGAACCCACCTAAATGTTCGAGTGAAATTTTCAAAAATCATCAAAAAATCAAAACCTTTAATAAAGTTACGAAAATAGACGTTTCTTATGTAGTTTTTCCTTAGAGAACGATTAACATAAATTTTAGAACGCTAGCATGAACCATTCTCGAGATATTGTACATTTTTCAAACAAATTTATCAAAAAATCCCATAAATTAAAAAAATATATTAATTGTTGAGAAACATGTTCACTTTTCATATGTAATATCATGCAATAAATTGGCTGACATCATTCTCGTGTATTTAGCTCGTTCCATTCATGAGAAAAGATACTTTGAATAATACTTTTGTATTTGAACACCAATAGTCATTTATCTGCTATAAAAATAACTTATTTCTCCATCCATAACGCTTGGCGAGATTTTGGCCGAATGTCGCCAACTTGACGACTTTTTAAAATGTTTCCAAATTAACGAAAATCACGCCAAATGGATAAAAATGACGCTAAATCAATGAAAATGGCGACTAATCGTCGGAAATTGATATCTTGGAAAGAATATAAGTATCTATTATAAGAAAAACCTATTTTTTTACTGTAAAAGTAGTAAATGCATTGCATTATGTAAGGAAAGTCATGTGTTGTCTACATCAGATTTTTTTAATCCTAAGGTTTCGATATTTTTTGATTTTTTAATTATAAAGTTTCGATATATTAGACAGAATGCAGTTTATGTCTTCCTAATTGGACTACAAACAACAAAATCTGATGTGGGCAACACATGACATTCCTTATATAATGTTATGAATTTACTACTTTTATAGTAAAAAAAATAGGTTTTTCTTATAGTAGATATTAATATTCTTTCCAAGATATTGAATTTTTGACAATCAGTCGTCATTTTCATTGATTTAGCGTCATTTTTATTCATTTGACGAGATTTTCGTTAATTTGGCAACATTTCAAAAAGTCGCCAAGTTGGCGACATTCCACCGGATTCGTCGCCAAAATCTCGCCAAACATTATGCACTAAGAAATAAGTTATTCTTACAGCAGATAAATGGCTATTGGCGTTCAAATACAAAAGTATTACTCAAAGTATATTTTCTCTTGAATGGAACGCGTTAAATCCACGAGAATGATGTCACCCAATTTATCGCATGCTATTACATATGAAAAGTGAACATGTTTCTCCATAGGAAATATTTTTTTTAATTTTATATGACCTATCGATAATTTTTTTGAAAAGTGAACAATTTCTGGAGAACGGTCCATGTTAGCGTTCTAAAATTTATGTCAATCGTTTTCTAATGAAAAATTACATAAGAAATGTCTGTTTGTGTAACTTTATTAGTGGTTTGGTTTTTTGACGATTTTTCAAAATTTAATTGAAAAATTTAGGGGGGTTCTGAACATTCGATTGCGTATAAAAACTATAGGCTTCCAGTGTTTACGGATTGTGATTTTTGTACCAAATTTAGTTTGAATCGGTCTATTCGTTCGTCAGTTATCGTCTCCACAGTCTCACTGACACACACACACACACACACGCTTTCATACACACACACACACACACACACACACACACACACACACACACACACACATACACACACACACACACACACACGCACGCACACACACATACACACACACACACACACACACATACATCACTTCAAAAATGTTTGATTCGTGATCAGGGATGCTTGAAACGTGCTCTTCCATCGAAAACTCGAATTCTATTTTTCGACCCCGTCACAATACTTTCCTTATACATTATGTATATAAGGAAAGTAATAATATCTGTAGGCAATTGCTGCTTTGCAAAATTGTCTTATGCTGTAAATTTATATTATGCTGTACATATGCTGTAGATATCAATAAATTTTATTTTCAAATCATGACAGTATTAAAAGAATATATTTCACTTTTAAATTAAATAATATATGCCTGTTATATTTTTAGCAGACGTGTGCTATTTATATTAAAAACAAATACTTTTAAAGTAGTATATCGCTCTGTTAAAATAAATATTTGGCTGTTGAATTATATGGAATTCAATCTTGCCTTTCTCGTAGCATATAAATTTAGAAAGTTGAACTCGAATATACCAAAATGGCAAATAAATGTACACTTTTAAATAATATGGCTTTTTAACTTATCCATTTGAGTTTTACGTTTTCACCAATACTAGCCATTTTACTAATTTAATATATCAGTTTCAAATTAATCTATAACTTAAATGTAAAGACAATATTAACTTAAGTTAACGATGACCAAGGCACACGTATAATGGTCCTGAGGAGCTTACTTAGGACGTGTCGTGTTATGGTTATTGCAGTGGACTTATGCATTTCCTTAGGACGCAATCAGATTGCATATGTGATTGAGAAGGCCGGCGCAAAGGACGTATATGCTGCACACAGCAACCGCAAGAAAGTATTTCATTTTAACCGCATTTTACAAACGGGATCATGTAGGTAGTTCAATAAAGCATAGAATAAAATAAAAAAAATCTGATGTGGGCAGTACATGACTTTCGCTGCAGATTCAAATTCATTTTTACTTTCCTTATATACATAATGTATAAGGAAAGTATTGTGACGGGGTCGAAAATTCGAATTCGAGTTTTCGACGGGAGAGCACGTTTCAAGCATCCCTGATCACGAATCAAACATTTTTGAAGTGATGTCTGTGTGTGTGTGTGTGTGTGTGTGTGTGTGTGTGTGTGAAAGTATGTGTGTGTGTGTGTGTGTCAGTGAGTCTGTAGAGACGATAACTGACGAATGAATAGACCGATTCGAACCAAATTTGGGACAAAAATCACAATCCGTAAACACTGGAAGCCCGCTATTTTATACGCAATCGAATGTTCAGAACTCCCCTAAATTTTCGAATGAAATTTTGAAAAAATCGTAAAAAAATCAAAACCACTTTTAAAGTTACGCAAATAGACATTTCTTATGTAATTTTTCATTAGAAAACGATTGGTATAGATTTTAGAACGCTAACATGAACCGTTCTCGAGATATTGTACATTTAAAAAAAATTATCAAAAAGTCATAAAATAAAAAAAATATTTCTCATTGAGAAACATGTTCACTTTTCATATGTAATACCATGCGATAAATTGAGTGACATCATTCTCGTGGATCTAGCTCGTTCCATTCATGAACAATGATAGTTTGAATAATACTTTTGTATTTGACCGCCAATAGTCATTTAACTGCTGTAAGAATAACTTATTTCTTAGTGCATAACGCTTGGCGAGATTTTGGCGACGAAGTTGGCGGAATGTCGCCAATTTGGCGAGTTTTTTGAAATGTTGCCAAATTAACGAAAATCTCGCCAAATGGATAAAAATGACTCTAAATCAATGAAAATGACGAGTAATTGTCGAAAATTCAATATCTTGGAAAACATATTAGTATCTACTCTAAGAAAAACCTATTTTTTTTTACTGTAAAAGTAGTAAATTCATTACATTTTATAAGGACAGTCGTGTGTTGCCCACATCAGATTTTTTTTTATTTCTTTAATAATTCATTAAATTGAGTTTAATTGCACAAAATAACACTAAACCTGCATTTTTAATTCAATTTCTGTTTTTATTTGGTAATTAGACATTTTTCTAAAAGTGGCATAACTAAATGCGAAAAATCTCAAATATCTCGAGAATGGTTAGCCCCAGAGTAATAGTGTTGTTCTTATTATTTTCCTCGTCAAAAATTACGTATAAAGCAAGCATTTAATTGATATATTTGAACATATGTAGCTTTTTTTTAGATTTTGTGATTTTTGAGGGCCATTTCGTAAAAAAAGGCTGGTTGTTCTTTTCTGAATAATGCCAAAATCTAATCAGCACCATAGTATCTACCAAGTAACTTAATTATAAAATTTTGTGAAATTTGGTCAATTAGTATTTTAGTTAGAGTGGATACATGACATTTTTGCTGGACATTTCGTAACAAAAGGCAGGTTGTTCTTCTCCGATTAATACCAAAATCTAATCAGCACCAGATTATCGTACAAGTAACTTATCTACCAAATTTTATGAAATTTGGTCAATTACTATTTTAGCTAGAGTGGATACATGAAATTTTTAAGGGCAATTTCGCAAAAAAGACGGGTTCTGTTTTTACGAATCGTACCAAAAACTAATCAGCACCAGGGTCATACCCAAGTGACTTACCTACCAAATTTTATGAAATTTGGTCCATAATTTTTGAGTTAGAGTGGATACATACATTGCACAGACACACAGACAGACAGACAGACACACAGACACACACACACACACAGACGTCACGCTAAAAATTGTTTTCCCGTATTCTAGAGGTCTCGAAACGTGTAGATCCGTCGAAAACTCGAGATGCGATTTTCGACATGATTCCAATACTTTCCCTATATACATTACCATGTATTGTAGGGAAAGTAAAATGAAAATTTCATTGAAACGAAAGATATTGCGCGTACGGTTATTTTTCTGATACGTAGTATTGAGATAGTATTGTTTTCACGAAAATTTTCGATTTCAAGATTTTGATGTCAGTATATGTTTTAAAACCTCCTGAACACGTATTGACTATTTTGAGTGATGTCTGATGTCTGTGTCGATTTCTTGTGTACAGGACATCAGCCACGCATACAAACGGATTCTCACGAAACTTTCTATCAGGCCTTGTTATTAAAAAAATCAAGAGCTAGATAGAATGTTTTTTAAATTCGAATGAAAACTTCGAAATGTATTCGAAATTTTATATTTTTTTAACATAGCAGTATAGGACGAAATATGACAATTAAGCATAAACAGGTTAATTTATGGTTCAATGATCACGATACTTAATAGCTTCAATAAGTGTTATGAAAAATAGCCGTAAAACAAATTTATTTTGTTCGACCAGTCATTTACCCCCCTTGTGGGGTACCTCCCACATTATTTTAATACAAGTTACCCCCCAGAGAGGTGCACTGTCAAGTATGGCATCAATCAAGATATTTTTTCAAGCCCTTTAAAGTGAAGGGAAACGCGCTACAGTTGTAATAATGTGGACCCACGATAACGATTTTTCAAATTTTCCCCTGTAAAATATAAAAACAAAAATTGAATTTTGGTATCAGAAAGTGGAGTTGCTCCATACTGGAATTAATTATTTAAATATTGATGGGATTCGCTCTCTAGTAAATACACTCACATTGTTTTCCTATGTACACCTCAAACTTTTAAAACAAAGAAACATATTTTATTTTCACGAAATTTGTCTAAAATTGCTCATTTCTCAACAACCAAGAGCGAATTAAATCCTTAGAGAAAACTTTCCGTGGCTCAAGTTGGCAAATGCTGGGGCCTATATAGTTCTGGGGGCCCACATAGCTCTGGGAGACCCATCTATCATGCTCAATATAATTGTTTTTTCAATAAAAAATTTGGAGTTTCTAGAATTTACTTTTGCCAAGGGGCCCTGAATTATGTCAGCCGTGATAGATTTTAAATTCACCTTCAAATTTAGATCCTGTTGTATCCTTAAAATATCACGAAATATGTACTGACATTAATATTATGTCCTCCATTTTAATATTTTATTTTTAAATTGTGTAAAATTGTTTTTTTTTCTCATTTAACAACTGATATAATGTTGATACCTAAAACCCCATAAAATAAACCACGACATATGAGATTAAATCAACCGTGATCATTATTTTTATAGAGATAGAAGAAGTGAAAAGCAATAGAAACAAGATCAAATCAATAAGTTTTTCCTTGCTATCTCATCTTTTGTAATTTTCTACACATATATTTCAGACAAATACATATTTCTCCAACATGAAAGAAGCATTTTCCTTCTGACAGACCTTAAATGCTTTATCAGCTGATATCAAAGACTCTGCTGTATAAGCAATCAGGCGTTTTGCTGTATTGTCCCTTTGTATGGATTCTTGAAGTCTGGACGATCACTTATATTGCTGAATCATTCTAATATTTGTACAAAACCATCATAATAAGGAAATGTTTCTGCCGATTATTTTATGCACAAAAGTTAGAAATGTTATCTGAAAATCAAAAATTATGATGTTGGCAGCACATGACTTTCGCTGCAGACTCAAATTCATTTTGTCTGTATTTCTTCAGTAATTCATTAAATTTAGCTTTGCACAAAATAGCAGGCATAATTATTTGAAATTACGCCAAATTCGCAATTTTTATCAATTTTTGTTTTCATTTGGAAAATTTCTTCTCCTTCTTCGACCCAGACCGTCCGACCTACCAGAAAGGTATAACGTATCTGCTTGAACGGCCGGGAAGTGCCACACACTTTACACCAGAATCCAGTAGGGGAGGCATCTACAGGGGCACCGTACCCTCAGTCAACTACCACCAATCTCTCGGAAGGACTGACGGACCCACATGTTTAACGTGATCGTACTTCGCGTGAACACGGTGGCAGTTTTGGCAGTGGCTGGAATCGAACCCGGGCCGACTGAGTGGAAATCCCGCGCGCTAACCACTGAACTGTCGCGCCCCTTCATTTGGGAACTGGACTTATTTTAAAAACCAATGTAGCAAAAATAAGAAAAAACTAAATTATCTCCAAACAGGATAATCTTAGAGTAATGGGGCTGGCCTTATTCTTTTCACTGTTAAAAGAAATAATGGAAAGTTACATGTAAAACAAGCATTTAATTGATAAATTTGAGCATATGTAGTCTTTTAATTCAGTCTTAGATTTTTTCAGGCAAATTCGTAAAAATAAGTAGGTTCTCTTTTATCCCAAATCGTACCAAAAACGACACAGCATCAGGGTATCCCACAAATTACTTACCTCTAAAATTTTATGCAATTTAGTCCATTAATTTTTGTGTTTGAGTGGATATACATATTGCACAGACAGACACACACAGACGTCGCGCTAAAAATATGTTTTTCGTATTCTAAAGGTTCCCAAACGTGTAGATCAGTCGAAAACCCGAGTTGTGATTTTCGACACGATTCCAATATTCTCTCTATACATTACCAGGTATTGCAGGGAAAGTTTTAATCCGTTTGTTTAGCAGCATATTATAAGATAAATTAAAAGTACTAACTGGTTGATATATTTTGCTTTTATACCCGTGAATAAGAAAAGGCTTGTTCTTCAAAAACTTGCTGGTTTTTAAAAACATTTTACTTGTTGATATCTTTAATCAATTTTATATGCTGTTAAACTAATAATGTATTTATTTTTTAGATTGATTTATACATAAGGTAGAAAAAAGTTATATAAGAAAAAATATATAAAAACTTCGTCATACATTACCGTTACGAAAATTTAGCTTCGGATACATAAGATGGAAACTAAGACTGGTTCGAATGATTTGTAACTCGCATGCTATGAACAAATTTTTAATAATTAAAGAAACTCATAGCATTTTTTGGTTTGGAGAGCACGTTTCACTCATCCCTGAATAAGAATCGGATGTTTTTGAGATGATGTCTCTCTCTGTGTGTGCGTCTGTGGAGGAGATATCTCACGTGCCACGAAAAATGTAATGAATTTAATTAATCCCTGCTTTAAATCCCAGGAATAGTCGAGTACAGTGTCAAGTATTATATATTAATCAGATGTTCCAATATTAATTAGAACGCAAAACTATTTAAAAATTACAGAAGAATAATACTTTTAGAAACTTGGACTGCAAAGCAAATAACTGGTACCTCTGTCAATAGCTTTAACACTTCTATAGAAATTTCATCAAATGAGACTTGCATTTAAAAGCAACAGACAAAGCTTTTGAAGTAAAGCGAGTCGTAAATTACTTTCTAGAAATCTGCAAACTCTTCTTTGTCAAAAGTTCAAAAGCAGAAATTACTTGAATAAGACCAAGCAGCATGAAGTTTTAAATTGAAATGTCAATACCTAATCTCGTTGCCATTCTCAAACAGCAAACTCTGAACTTTCAAACACTGAAAGTTGAAGTATTTTAGGAAAAGACGCTGTTTTCTTATTTGCTATTTACTTATCACTGATGGTATTAAGTATTCGATTGATTATTTTAAGTGTGGAATAATTGGTGTATTCGAGGAAAATTAAAAGCCATGTCATGAAAATGTTTTGAAAGACTATCGCAATTCAGAGTGGAGATATTTTTAAAAATTGATAATCAGAACAATTATTTTATAAAGTTTTCGCATTCATGTTTTCACCAAGATGTAGAAGCAAAGAAAAAATATATTTTAACTTAATGTGTAATCTGAAATAAAAATATTTCATTAGAAATGGTACAAAACGTTGTATATAAGTAACAATATTATTCGAAGGCAGAAACATCCGTCTTCTTCTGTGCCAAGAGTGGCGAGCAAACTGCACCAGCAAAGATAAAGTATTTGCTGGTTCTACATAGATCTATCCATACATCCATGATGTGGTTATTTGGCAGTATAACCTAAAGTAGGAAGCTGTTTTTATGTCCGTAAACCGGTTGGGCTTTAAATCAATCTTTTATACTTTTAAAGAATGTTTACTGAAAATTAATTTATACAGCAGTTTATACGAATTTTTATTATAATATTCTCTTCAATTTTATGAAGTGCAGGAATTTATTCATGCACACAGGGGTATTTGAGTTGACCATTTCAGTGGATAAGCTATAGGATTTATTTTAAAAATGAAAGAAAGGCCAATGCATCTTCAACGGACAGATATCTGAAAACATAGATGGGCAGATCTTTGCAAATCCGTTGAATTTGAAGCCCTGTTGACAAAATATTTCTTTTAACTTAAATGGAGCATCATCATAACACTGCATGTTAGATGCAGTGTGCAGACTGAGGTAGTAGTAGACTCCGATCTCAAAAAGGCAGAGTTTGAATATTTTTAAGGATTATATATATATATATACAGGGTGTCCCAAAAGCATTGACCTCGACTTTTATTCTTTAAAAATTGTTCTAAGACATATATAATAAACTAAACTACAAAGTTGCATAAAAATGCTACAGAATTTTATGAAATCGATAAAAATTTTCAGGGGATTCAATTTGAAGAAATACAAAATTTAAATTTTTTTACGGCCCCCGTACAAAAACATTTCCAAAGAGTAAACTTTGGAGCTGAGGGGAAGAACCACTTAAGTCAAAAACTAGGAAGTTGAAAAATTAACAAATGAAAATAATGACATTTTTAAGACATCGTTTTTTTTTAATTTTTTGTTTTGGTTTTCAAAATACACATTTAATTTTTATGATATTTATTATAAATTTATAAGCTAACTAAGCATGCATTGTTAATAAGCATGCAAGAAATATACACAGAAAATATAAAAAAAAAGTTTTTGTATTTTCCGTGTATATTTCTTGAATTATTTTGTATTAATTAATAGTAAGTTCATTTACCATTTTATATTTCTATGTAAATTTCCTGTACAACTGATCTTTATATATGAACATTCCATGTTTTACCATTCACGTAGCAACTGATGAAGGGCGTATAAACGCCCGAAAGCTCTCTGGCGGTTTTAAAAATGTTTCCTATGTCTCTTAAAATGTTTTAATAAATGACTTTTCGTTTTAAACACGTTTTGTCCTTAATTTTATCTGTTATTAATTTCCATATATACATAATGTTTAAGGAAAGTATTGGGACGGGGTCGAAATTTCGAATTCGAGTTTTCGACGGGAGAGAACGTTTCAACATCCCTGATCACGAATCAAATATTTTTGAATTGATGTGTGTGTGTGTGTGTGTCAGTGACTCTGTGGAGACGATAACTGACAAACACATGGACCTATTCGACCGAACGAAATTTGGTACAAAAATTACAATCCGTAAACACTGGAAGCCTATTGATTTAATACGCAATCGATTGTTCAGAACCCCCCTAAATTTTCGATTGAAATTTTGAAAAAATCGTCAAAAAATTAATACCGTTAATAAAGTTACGAAAATAGACATTTCTTATGTAATTTTTCATTATAAAACGATTGACACAAATTTTAAAACGCTAACATGAACCGTTCTCGAGATATTGTACATTTTTCAAAAAAATATCAAAAAGTTATAAAAATTAAAAGAAAAATTATTTCCTATTGAGAAACATGTTCACTTTTCATCTGTAATACCATGCGATAAATTTGTTGACATCATTCTCATGGATCTAGCTCGTTTCATTCATAAAAAAAGATATTTTGAATAATACTTTTGTATTTGAACGCCAATAGTCATTTATCTGCTGTAAGAATAACTTATTTTGCCGTCCATAACGCTTGGTGAGATTTTGGCGACGAATTTGGCGGAATATCGCCAACTTGGCAACATTTTTAATTGTTGCCAAATTAACGAAAATCTCGCCAAATGGATAAAAAAGACGCTAAATCAATGTGAAATGACGACTGATTGAAGAAAATTCAATATCTTGGAAAGAATATAAGTATCTACTACAAAAATAACATTTTTTTAAACTGTAAAAGTTGTAAATTCATTGCATTATATAAGGAAAGTCATATGTTGCCCACATCATATTTTTATTATTTAATATTTTCTTAGGACCACTTTGTGAAAAAGTTCATTTAAAATATAGAAAGACTGTTTTGTGAAAAAGTATGAAAAACGTCGAAATGCTGTTCCAACTGATTCTTCTGAACGTTGTTTAAATATAAAAATTAAAATTATTGCACCTTTTTTGTAAACAAGTTAGCTAATTTAAAATGTATATAATATAAATATATGAAACTCAAACATATAAAACTGAAACTCAAACTTCCTTTATAGTTCATCCCGATTAATTTCAATCAGATTGGGATCAATGTCTGGTCCATTTGAAGCCAGAATCATGGAATAGAGTTGATCCTTTTGGCGATATTTTCGTTAATTTATCGACATTTAATAAATTTGCTAAGTTGGCGACATTCCGCCAAAATCGTCGCCAAAATTTCGCCAAGCGTTATGAACGTAGAAATAAGTTATTCTTATAGCAGGTAGATGACTATTGATGTTCAAATACAAAAATATTACTCAAAGAATCATTTCTCATGCTAGTTCAAAATGTTTTCTATCCATGCCAAAGATACATTAAAGATTAGAGGCAGATATTATTTGCCTATGATGCATTTCTGCGTTGCATCATTTGCACTCTTGCTGTAAACATTTACATTTTAATGTGTGATTAATTCCTCATCAACTTTGTTTAAACATGAGACTTTTTTTGATAAAATACTGATATTTTGTACATCACCTTATTAGTGTATGCGGCACATTTTACTTTTTGAAAATGTTTTTGTACAAGGGGCCGTATAAAAGTACGGGGGCCGTTTGCATAGCTGATTTGAATGAAATATTCATTGATTTTACAGACAGAAGGACGATTTTTTTTCGATGAAGTTTTAAGCATAGAGTTTAATTACTTGTAGCTCCATGGTCTTAAGTTTTTAAATAAAATTAATTATTTTAGGACTGTGATGAATGAAATAAATGGGAAAATGTTATGAATGAAATGCTGCTTTTATAGAGAGAGCCAAGCGTGTTATTTTTCTATGACGTCATTTGAATGAATGTCAGTTGTTTTCGATGATGTTTTCAAATATAATAAATCATTGTAGTATTATGATAACTTAAAAAATATTACCGAGGAATGTATCGCATTTTAGAGATGTTTACACCAGGCAATTTATATTTCAATGCGGACATTTGAATGAAGTCCATTTTTCCGATAAAGATTTAAGTTTACAAATATAATATATTAATGTAGTATTGTGATAAGTTTTAAAATATTACCGAGGAATGTATTGCATTTTAAAGATGTTTAAATAAAATTGCATTGAAGTTGGAAAGTGTTTCATAATCAATGCTTTAAGCATGATTGACCTTTCTTGTTCAATTATGTAAAATGTAAACAGCAAAATATGTAGAATAAGTTGTATTTGAATTTCTGTATTTCTTTAACACAAAATTATTTAGCTCATGGAGTCTGCATAGCTGATATGAATGAAATACTCATTAATTTTACAGACAAAAGGACGATTTTTTTCGATGAAATTTTAAGAATAGAGTTTAATTGCTTGTAGCTCCATGGTCTTAATTTTTAAATAAAATAAATTATTATAGTATTGTGATGAATGATATGAATGGGAAATTGTTTATGAATGAAATGCTGCTTTTATAGAGAGAGTCAGGCGTGTTGCTTTTTCTATGACGTCATTTGAATGAATTTGAGTTGTTTTAGATGAAGTTTTCCAATATAATAAATTATCGTAGTATTATGGTAATTCTAAAAAATTATTACCAATGAATGTATCGCATTTTAGAGATGTTTAAACTAGGCAATTTATATTTCAATGCCGTCATTTGAATGAAGCTCATTTTTTCCGATGAAGATTTAAGTTTTCAAATATAATAAATTAATGTAGTATTGTGATAAGTTTTAAAATATTACTGAGGAATGTAGTGCATTTTAGAGATGTTTAAATAAAATTGCATTGAAGTTGGAAAGTGTTTCATAATGAATTCTTTAAGCATGATTGATCTTTCTTGTTAATTTATGGTTGCGTTGAATATAAATTTATTGAGTACGAAATTGCTTTACATGTTGTCATGTGGAAAAACTTTAAATGTACAATTCAACTTTACAAACACTGCTTTTTTTCACTGTGAAAGAAGTACATTATTTGCATTAAATAAGGACAGTCATGTGCTGTACACATCAGATTTTAATTTAAATCTTCTAATGGCAGTGTACATTTGGAAAATCGGCATCGTTCCTTCAGAAAAACAACGATTCGTTACAATTTTTTTTTTAATTTGAAAGTTAAAATTTTTAATTCGACCTGGAAAAAAAGGCACGTTTCCAAATATGTTCATAATAAATTATAGTAATATATAAAAAATGCTTCCAAACCACACAGATCTCATGTTTGTAATTAGTTGATTAGATATAATTTTTGTCAAAATTTTGCAATTTTAAATATTGTACATTTCTCGACCCAAAATGTATTTATTTAGGAGTTATATTTGATATTTATTAGATAACTTCAATCACCATGCTAATTTAATTTTTTTTTACTTTCTGTATATACAGGGTGTCCAGTGCTATCGGTGCCCAATGGCTATTTCTTCAACCGTTAGTCAGTGAGATATACTTCCAATTGCAAAAATGTTTTAAATCTCAAAATCTATTATCTTAGAAACAGTTTAAATCAATAAATACATTTCTGAAGGAAATACGAAATATAAATTTGTATACGGTCACCCGGTCTTACCAATTATATTTAGGAAAACCATCCTCATACAATTTCATGCAAAATAAAAAAAAATCTTTTTATGACCAAAATTCACCGAGTTATGAAGCATTAAACTTTATGACTTAAGTCGCTTTTCCACGCATAAAAATGTCCGTTTCAGGCAACCAACCAATCAGGGACCGTATTGACCATTTCTCAGCACAAAAAGTGCTCCAACTTTAAACAGCTGCAAGTCGGTCAATTTTAGTTGTACAAGGATGATTTTTTTATTTTGCATAAAATTGAATGAGGATGATTTTCCGAATAATAGGTATTTTCTAATTATAGATATAATTGGTAGTACTGGGGGTCTGTATAAAAATTTATATTTCGTATTTCTTTCAGAAATAATTTATTGATTTAAACTGTTTCTAAGATAATAGATTTTAAAATTTAAAACATTTTTGCAATTGGAAGTGTATCTCCGTGACTAACTGTTGAGGAAATAGCCATTGGGTAACGATAGCACTGAAGACCCTGTATATTGCCTAATGTATAAGTAAAGTCTTGCGACTGGGTTGAAAATTCCAAATAGAGTTTTCGGCCGGAAAGCGCGTTTCCAGCATCCCTGAAAACGAATAAGATATTTTTGAGGTTATCTCTCTCTCTTTCTGTCTGTGTGTGTGGGAGTGAGTGAGTCTGAGGAGGAGATATCTGACGAGTGAGTGAGGAGAATATATCTCACGTGTGAGTGAGGAGGAGATATCTCACGTGTGAGTGAGGAGGAGATATCTCACGTGTCACGAAAAATTCAATAAATTTAATTAATCCCTGCTTTGGATCCCAGGAATGGTTCGGTACAGTGTCGAGTATTATATATTAATCAGGTGTTCCAACATTAATTAGAACGTAAAACTATTTAAAAACTATAGAAGAATAATACTTTTAGAAACTTGGACAACAAAGCAAATAACTGGCACCTCTGTCAATAGCTTTAAAACTTCTATAGAAATTTCATCAAATGAGACTTGCATTTAAAAGCAACAGACAAAGCTTTTGAAGTAAAGCGAGTCGTAAATTACTTTCAACAAATCTGCAAACTCTTCTTTGTCAAAAGTTCAAAAGCAGAAATTACTTGAATAAGACCAAGCAGCATAAAGTTTTAAATGGAAATGCCAATACCTAATCTCGCTGCCATTCTCAAACAGCAAACTCTGAAATTTCAAACACTGAAAGTTGAAGTATTTTAGGAAAAGACGCTGTTTTCTTCTTTGCTATTTACTCATCCCTGACGGTATTAAGTATTCAATTGATTATTTTAAGTGTGAAATAATTAGTGCATTTGGGGAAAATTAAAAGCCATGTCATGAAAATGTTTTGAAAGTCTGTTAAAATTCAGAGTGGAGATATTTTTAAAAATTGATAATCAGAACAATAATTTCATAAAGTTTTCATATTCTTGTTTTCACCAAGATGTAAAAGCAAAGAAAATATATATTTTAACTTAATGTGTAATCTGAAATAAAAAATCTCATTAGAAATGGCACAAATGTTGTTTAGAAGTAACAATATTATTCGCAGGCAAAAACATTCGTCTTCTTCTGTTCCAAGAGTTCCAGGCAAACTGCTCCAGCAAAGATAAAGTATTTGCTGGTTCTACATAGATCTATCCATACATCCATGGTGTGGTTATCTGACACTCTATCCTGAAGATGGAAGCTGTTTTTATCTCCGTAAACCGGTTGGGCTTCAAATCAAT
This sequence comes from Amaurobius ferox, assembly GCA_951213105.1. NCBI lineage: Eukaryota > Metazoa > Arthropoda > Arachnida > Araneae > Amaurobiidae > Amaurobius > Amaurobius ferox. The sequence goes on along the minus strand of OX578138.1, from coordinate 55,381,510 downwards.
ATTTTATACTGTTAAAGAATTTTTACTGGAAATTAATTCCTTCAATAGTTTGAGCGAATTTTTATTATAATATTCTCTTCAATTTTATGAAGTGCAGGAATTTGTTCATACATGCAGGAGTATTTGGAGTGAATATTTCAGAGGATAAGATATAGGATTTATTTCAAAAATGAAAGAAAGGCCAATGTCTCTTCAATGGATAGATCTCTGAAAACACAGATGGACAGATCTTTGCAAATCCGTTGAATTTAGAGCTCTGTTGACAAAATATTTTTTTTCTTAAATGGAGCATCAACATAACACTGCATGTTATATGTAGTGTGTAGACTGAGGTAGTAGTAGACTCTGGTCCCAAAAAGGCAGAGTTTGGATATTTCTAAGGATTATAAATATATATATATATATATATATATATAATATATATAATATATAATATATAATATATATAATATATAATATATAATATATATATATATATATATATATATATATATATATATATATATATATATATATATATATCATATAAAACGAAGTGAAAACTTTTATACAACGGAAATTCTTATACTTCAAGTGTTGGCGCAAAGCAGCACATGCACAAAAAGTATCATATAAGATGCAAATAAAAGAGGGAAACGACCAATTGCATAGCATAAATGGCAGAGGTGGATTGCGACACCTCTTTCCCGGTTAGAAGCGTGCTTTTAAGCCCGGGCAACACTCCCGGAACCAATGCCATGCAGTGGCCTATCTTCCGGATATGTGTGAAGTCAAAGACACAGAAAAAAAAAAGCGAAGCAAACCATCTAGAAGCGACCACAAGACCAGAAACGACCTCAAGACTAGAAGCGACCATTGCAAGACTTTAGAAGCGACCATTGCAAGAGAAAGGGATGGAATGTAATCCGTATGAAGTGCATGCTGACGCTTAAAGCAGAAATCTGTTATCAACGTGCACCAGGGTGCGCTGTCCACACATGCGCAATGGTCCCACTAAGAACTTAAAGTGTTACTGCAAACATCCGCTATATCTCTAAAGTATGCATTTTTTTCTCTCTCTGTATTGAAAATTGAATTATAATAGTATTTCAAGAAGTTTTCGGGATAATTTCTTTTTATTGCCTCCTGCATGATATTTCTGTTATGTATGATACAATCAGTCTTGAAAGTATTAATACGTTGATTTCTCTTGAGGTGATTGATGACAACAATTCTAAATATGTTTTTAGTTAAGTTGGATTTCCAGTCAATAATGTGGTTAATTTTAATATTGAAATTGTTTCTTTTGTCAAATAAAACAGTATATGTGCCATATTTACTATCTTGCTTTAGTGTGATATCTAAAAAATCAACACTGTTTTCTTCCGTTCCTTTATTTTCAATCAATTCCAGTTCTTTAGGATAAAAACTAAAATCAAACGGTGGCATATTCGTATATTGTCCAAAAAGGACATCGTCAACGTAACGAAAGTATGGTAATTCATGTAAGATGTGAGTGCCCTCTTCAAATTTATTCAAATAAAGGTCGGCAAGCAGGGAGGAACAGCCCCCTCCCATGGGGATACCTTTTATTTGTTGAAAATAGTTTGTTCCATCAAATAAAATATTCTCAAACAGCACGATGCGTAACAAGTCTTGATATTTTCCGATAGTAATGACTTCCTTTAAGTCATATATTGCATATATCTCCTTCAATATCTCATATAAATTTCCTAGATTTATATTGTTGAATAAATCCCGGAAATCAAAACTTTTAAAACGTAAGTCCTTATTATAAAATTGTAGTCTGTTGATTACATCGTAACTATTATTTATCATTACTGTGCCATGTTTTTTGAGTTGTGTCATTACACTTTTGAGAAGTGTTAAAAGTTTTGCATTGGCTATTGTTAAGTAGGATCCACATCCTACTGTAACAGGACGGAACTTGACAGGATTTTTGTGAAGCTTCGGTATAAGTACAAGATAAGGAAAATTAACTGTTTTTAGATCAATAGTAGTAGACTCTGGTCCCAAAAAGGCAGAGTTTGGATATTTCTAAGGATTATAAATATATATATATATATATATATATATAATATATATAATATATAATATATAATATATATATATATATATAATATATATAATATATAATATATAATATATATATATATATATATATATATATATATATATATATATATATATATATATTTATTTTCAGTCTTCATTTTTGAAATTTGTTGATTGTCTTTGTCTTTATGACGTGCATTACGCTTTATTATTTCCTCTTTATGTCTTAATTTCTTTTATTTCTTTGTTTTCTGTAGAAAATTTTGGAATAGTGTATTATGAGTTACTACATACATTCTAACATTGGATTTACTAATTTATATTAATATATATATATACAGGGTGTCCCAAAAACATTGACCTCGGCTTTTATTCAATAAATATTGTTCTAAGACATATATAATAAATTACAAAGTTGCGTAAATAAGATACAGAATTATATTATATCGATAAAAAATTGCAGGGAATTAAATTTGAAGAAATACAAAATTTAAATTTTTTTATGGCCCCTGCACAAAAACATTTCCAATGTGTAAAATCTAGAGCTGGGGGGGAGAACCACTTAAGTTAAAAAGAAGGAAGTTGAGATATTGACGAATGAAAATTTTGACATTTTTACGACATTGTTTTTTTAAATTTTTGGATTTGATTTCAAAATACACATTTAATTTTATGGTATTTATATTATACATTTATAAGCTAAATAAGCATGCAGTTTTGTAATTTTGGAAAATGAATTTTTAGGGAAATACTGACTTAAGTGGTTATTCCCGAAGTATGGTAAATTAAATAGTTCATGGCAAATTTGTTGACTCATACAGACATAAGTTATTATTCCTTACTTCAGTATTTATTCTAACGCCATTATGATGTGTTTAGAAATATAAATATAAGTAATTGTTTAATAAAAATCGGTCATAATGCAGCATTTAATTGTGCATTCTAATTCTAAACTGTTATTATTAATCACACTTGGTATCACGTCTGCATTCAACAAATGAAATTAAGGACACAACTTCTTTAGAACGAAAGGTCATTTATTAAAACATTTTAAAAGACGTACAAAACATATTTCTAAAACTGTCAGAGCACTTTCGGGCGTTAATGCGCCCTTCATCAGTGGCTACATGAATGATAAAACATGGAATGTTCATATATAGAGACCAGTTATACAGGAAATTTGCATAAAAATAAAAAATGGTAAATGAACTTACTATTAATTAATACAAAATAATTCAAGAAATATACACAGTAAATACAAAAAAAATAGTTATATATAAATAAATAAATATATATATATATATATATATATATATGTGTATATGTGTGTGTATATATATATATATGTGTGTGTATATATATATATATATAATAATAGTAGTTTGAAAATCCAATGAACGAAAATTAAGAAGATGCAACACGATAAACCTAACTTTCTAAAACACCCACAGAATAAATTATAATACAGCAAATCATCAATCAAATGGAAAAAAATACAAAACACAAGTTATCAAGTTACAGAAAATCAACAAAATTCAAAGGTATGGAAACGAAAAAAGAAAAACTTAATAAAACATGCTATATCGCTATGCACGTGGAAAAAGGGCTAAGCCTAAACAAATGGAAATGTTCACTTCGTAAAATTCGTTCGCAAGTACAAGTATTTTACGAAGCAGACACAAAACATGTATGTTTCTGAAGAAATAGATAGATTATATCTATAAAATATTTCTACTTGGACGACATACATAAAGAAGGAATACAAAAGAAAAAATGAATAACTGGAAAAAGCACAGCGTATGTACAAACGAGTCGAAACCGGGAACTCTGATAGAAGAGACCAGTGTTGCCATTCGTAAAGAAAAAATAAAAAACCATCTACTGTTGCCATTCTTAAGAATTAAAAAACAGTTAAGCGAAATGCTAAGAAAAAGTAATAATATACAAAAAGAGCTACTAAAAGGAGGGGCAAATAATAGTAATGCTGAAGTAGAAGAGAATGTAAAAAAAAAATACAAGAGAATGGAGATGTCTGGCTAATATAAGATACTATGAATAGAATTATATGATACTATGAAAAGAATTATAAAAATCCAGCTATTTTAAATTTTTTAACAATACTATTTATTAAATAAGAGGGATATTTATATAAATTGCTAGTAATTTTGAGATTTTTTATATGCATAGCATGAAATTTCTTATTAGATAATCTATAAATTCTAAAAAGCTGATTGAGTATAATATTTCTAAACAATTGAATCGAGTTACAGGAATTAAATGGTAAGATTTTATTAATATTAAAATTATAAAAGTCTTTTTTATCATATAAATTTGTAACAATTCTATTATAAGGATCAATAAAAAGATTTAAATCCAAAAAATTAACATTTTTGCTAATAGTAGCTTCATTAGGAATTAATTCCAAATTGTCTGGATAGTAATCTATATCTATGAGATAATTTTTTGTATGTACTAAGCAAATCAGATCATCAACATATCTGTAAAAAGTATAATCTATTGAAGTAAAATACTTTTCATAATGATAAAGGTATAAATTAGCTAACATACTGCTACTGCAGCCACCCTGTGGAAGTCCTGAGACTTGTAAGTTTAATTTATTTCCTTGAAAAATATAATTATTGAAAATAACAAAGTGAAGAAGTTTAGGAAAATTTATAAATTTAATTTGATTTGAAAGATGTGTAATATAAGCATTATATAGAGCTAATATTACATCATATAGATCAGATATCTTAATATTATTAAAAAGATCTTTAAAATCAAAAGTTTGAAATCCTATTATTTTTCTAAGATATATTACTTTATTCTTTAATTCTTTACTATTATTTAGAATATGGTAATTATTGCTAGTCTGACTTAAACTGTTATTTATTAGATTTAAAGAATTTAGTAATAATTTACTCGCAGTAGTAGAGTAAGTATTATGGCCACTAGTTACTGTTTTAAATTTAATAGGATTTTTATGAAATTTTGGAATAAGCACTATATAAGGAAATTTAAGATATTTGTATTTAATATTTAAATCACTATACATATTGATAATTTTCAATTTAATACTATTGATGGAATGTAAATCAGGTTTAAAAATACTATTATATTTTAAATAATCTAACAGAAATTGAATATAAAATTTTTTACAGATAATAGCATAATTATTAGAGGCTTTATCAACATAGGTGATAACAATGGATCTTTGTAAATCATTAATGGAATGTTTTATATTATCAATATTATATAAAGATCTAGACAATTTAATATCTCTAATAGCATTTTTAATTGATTCTAATATAGTAAATTTCCACATATTAAATGCCTCTAATGGCAGAGCGTATTTACAAGCTAATTTATACATATATTTATCAAGATCTAGATTAATTGATTTTAAAACTTTAAAAGAATTATTACATGAAGGTATCCTAAATTTAGTGCCAAATGACATAATGGTTCTTAACACATTGTCACTAACAATGTCTAAATCTCCTATAACTATATGCCCCAAGTCTGGATTTAGAAATTTAGCAAATTTGTTTAATTTACAAATACATTCACTATCTACAATTGACTAAGAATCATGATCAATAGAGAGCGATTGTGAAACTTCATTATAATTAAATATAGACCTACCAATAGGCTTGTTGTATTTGAAAGTCTTTGAAACACATGAATCTCCAATAGGCAATAAATGTTTAAACTTATTAAACATATGTCTAAAATATATATATATATTATAAATTGCAGATTATAATATATATATTTGCAGATATTACATTTGCAGATTTTTAAACTATAAAATTGTTGTCCAATTTGGACACTAAGTTTAAATATAAATTATAAAGTCAAAAATAGTTTCTACTATTTTCGCATATTGCAATAAATGTTAACACTGACGCAAACTTTCTTTATTTCACGAGGTAATACAAATTTAATTTATTTCTAGACTTTGAATTAAAACTTTTATCCCTTCTCTAAACTTTTAATTTAGATATTTTGTTCAAATACAAACAAGGGAAGAGGAAGTTTCTTCTGTTTTTCTAAAAGTATTGGTATTAAAATTCAATTTACCTCAAAATAAGTTTCCCTCGAACTTTCTTTAACTTCTTTTAGAGTATGTACGCTGAAGTTCGCTCAATAACCCATTGCTACATTGAATTTCAATTAACGTGTCTATAGTTAGTTCTATGCCAATCACATTTTAACATTGAAATTAATTTTGAGTTTACATTTATAACTTGAACTTTTGTGTTTTAAGAACACGAGATTACAAGCGCATGCGGTTTATAAATTCCAAATTATATTTTAGACTTGAAAATTGAGGATATTTAATGCTCATCATTTATTCTGCATATGTGTTAATGTTTGAGATGTGGACATGATAAGTCACGAACGAATACATCTAATATTATAAACATTTATGTATAGATACATTATGTGAAAAATTAGAGCTAGAAAGAAATTTTAAAAATTCTTATGATTAAAATCGGATTTCTTTGCATTTTAAGATTTTTATAGCAGTATATTTTACAGAAAACAATGTTAATTTCTAGAAAAATGATGGTAGCATATGGTTTTAATTAGGAGAATTTAAATTTTGAATAACACTCTGGATGTCAATGTTATCTAAATAGTACGTTAGTATAAACTAGTATAAATTAGTTTATACATTAGTGTTTAATAAAATTAAAATAACTTCGTTAAAACTAATATACAACCCAAATTTAATAGTATAGATTAATAGTGTCTAAGGCAAAAAACAGGCTTCTTCTTCAGGACATACAAGAAGCGCAACCTTCACTAATGAGAGCAAAATTTAGCGACTGGTGTTAAAATAGCAAACGCCATTGAAGCAAGGAAATGATGTTGCCTACGGCTAGAAACGAAACAAATGAAAAACATCTTTAAGGAATAAGAAATAGGACATAATGAACGAATAGGAAAATACAAAAGAGGAAAGTGGACGTCTATCAAAGGATTTATTTTATCCCACCACTTGTTCCTCCCATCTGGGATATTTTAACATTTTTATTGCCTCGTTGTTAGCAGCACCCTTCCCATGCTTCAGTCACATTTTCTATTTTTACATCAATCGCCAATCTTGCGCTCAAGAGGGAAGGTTGCGCTTTTTGTGTGTTATGACGATGAAGGCTGTTTTTTGCTATCGAATCCTACCAGTATTGATCTATTAATTTTATGTTGTTTGCTGTTATATAAGTAATAAGTTATTTTAGTTTTAATACCTTAGCCGCAGTTTAGGCTGTACGACTAGTATTTAAGCCTGTCAAAGACATTTATCCTTCTAGGTCAAAGGAGCTCTTCTGGATGACTTGGAACCTTGTTCCAAAAACTCTATTTATTCCGTCCGTCCGGAACGAGAATTTCCGCTCTTATAAGTTCTGTCCCGTGGCATATACAATATTTGTATTGAGATTCAGTCATCTGGCAATTTGACAGTTTCTGAAGCGTCTGAAAAGATAAGAATAAGTTAGGCAATTATATTATAGATATAAGCCAAATGCATTGATATATGTCATTTGATGCTGCCAACGTGAAAACATAAAGTTTCAAAGAGTTTATAAAAAACAACTTGGGTACTAAATCAGGAAATTACTCTTTTCATTATGATAATGATTGGGATACAAGTAGCATCGTTTTTGACATTTCCCACTCTTTTTCATTTTGATAATGATTGAGATTCAAGTCGAACCGTTCCTGACATATCCAACTCTTTTTCATTCGAATAATGATTGCGATACAAGTAGAACCATTCCTGACATGTCCAACTCTTTTTCATTCTGATAATGATTGCAATACATGTAGAACCGTTCCTGACATGTCCAACTCTTTTTCATTCTGATAATGATTGCGATACAAGTAGAATCGTTCCTAACATGTCCAACTCTTTTTCATTCTGATAATGATTGCAATACAAGTAGAACCGTTCCTGACATGTCCAACGCTTTTTAATTCTGATAATGATTGCGATACAAGTAGAATCGTTCCTGACACGTCCAACTCTTTTTCATTCTGATAATGATTGCGATACAAGTAGAACCGTTCCTGACATGTCCAACTCTTTTTCATTCTGATAATGATTGCAATACAAGTAGAACCGTTCCTGACATGTCCAACGCTTTTTAATTCTGATAATCATTGCAATACAAGTAAAACCGTTTCTGACATGCTCAACTCTTTTTCATTCTAATAGTAATTGTGATACAAGTAGAACCATTTCTGTCATATTAGCATGGGTGCCCATGAAGAAGGTCAAGGGAGCACTTTTCCTCTGAACATTAAGTTCAGAAGGACGGACATCACGCTAGTCGTTGTTGTTCGCACATTTGAGTTTGCCCCTTCCTGGAAAAAAAATTCTATGAGCGCCCATTCATGTCAGGTAATAAATTACTGATTATATAATTAATTTTACAAAATTATTCTGTTAAACGGTAATAATTCACGTTAAAAAATGTTTTTCAACATGCATAAAATTTATATCTAATATCACACTCATATTGTTGTGTTCAAAGCATCAAACTTAAATTCCAAAAATGATTTACGTTCTCTCACGTGTCATAGATTTTATAGCCTACAAAACACGTGAAATTGTCAGATAAATTGCATGCAAAAAGTTTAGAGCATTATGGTTTTATGAGAGTCTAGAGATTTACATCGCAGAGTGCCATAAGCAGAGTGCCATAAACTCTGCGAAGCACAAAATTTTATGAAAGTTGCTTCTGGATCTTTCAGTGTACCGTTGTTTAGATGAGCTTTAATTAATTTCCAGACAACATTGTTTGAATAAATAAAAATGCAACTTATGCCTGCTTCTAGGAGTAAAATTTAAATTTCAAGTATTAGTGCTAATTCATGATATATAAAATTAAAAATATTTTAACATTTTCTATAAAACTAATCCAGAAGCTAGGATAAAAATATGATTTTCGACATAAATTTAACTGGAACCATAAAATAGATGATTGTAAAAATATGTATCTTGTTATTGAATTTTCATGGATGTTTCACTTTAAAATATTAATTAGATTAATGAAAAATATATTTAAGATATATATCTAGAAATATATGCGTTACCATTAGAATAATAAATAAAATATACACAATATATGTTAACAAAATGTATATAATGAGAGCGCTTTCCTGTTTTTTTACTTTCTTTACATACATATTCGTATAAGGAAAGTATTGTAATGGTGTCGAAAATTAAAATTCAAGTTTTCGATGGGAGAGCACGTTTCAAGCATCACTGAACACGAATCAGACGCATTTAAGATGTGTGTGTGTGTGTGTGTGTGTGTGTGTGGAGAATATATCTCACGAATGAATGAGATGAATCAAACAAAATTTGGTTCAAAAATTACTGGATCAGCGAATACTGGAAGCCTATTGTTTTTTAACGCAATCTAATGTTCAGAACCCTCCTAAATTTTGAAGTGAAATTTTGAAAAAATCATCAAAAAACCATTATATCGTAGTCTTTTATTTTTAGATGTAACGATTTTTCGCAAAAGAGGCTGGTTCTTTTATTCCGTATCGTACCAAAATCTAATCAGCACCAGGATAACCTACAAGTGATTTATCTACCAAATTTTGAGAAATTTGGTCAATTAGTTTTTCTGCTAGAGTGGAATTTTAGGCAATTTTTGCCTAAAATTTCGCAAAAAATGACGAGTTCTGTTACACTGAATTATGCCAAAATCAAATCAGCACGGGGGGTAGCCACAAGGGACTTACCTACCAAATTTTATGAAATTCGGTCAATTAGCTTTTCAGTTAGAGTGGATACAAAATCTGCACAGACAGACAGAAACACAGACGTCTTGCTAAAAATAGTTTTTTCGTGCTCTAGAGGTCCCGAAAAGCGTAGATTCGTCGAAAACTTCAGTTGCGAGTTTCAGCATTTTCCCTGTACATTACCATGTATAGCAGGCAAAGTAATAACTGGGGTGTGGCTGAACTCCTCTTTCTTATACCAGAATCCATTTTTTTTTAAATTTCAGAAGAAAATTTTTGAAAAATAGGTATCGTCAGTTCAAACAATTACAATTATAGCATGTTACCCTACTCTTTAAATGGCATGAAAAAATCTGTTGTGGGCAGCACATGACTTTCCCTGCAGACTTAAATTCATTTTTTCTTCATTTCGTTTAGAACTCATTAAATTGAGTTTAATTGTACAAAATAACACTAAATTTGCATTTTTAATTCAATTTCTGCTTTTATTTGGTAGTTGGATATTTTTCCAAAGGCGACATAACAAAAATGCGAAAAATCTCAAATATATCGAGAACTGCTAGTCCTAGAGTAATAGAGTTGTACTTATTCTTTTCCTTGTCAAAAATTACGTATAAAACAAGCATTTAATTGATACATTTGATCATACGTAGTCTTTTTTTTTAGATATTGGCGATTTTTGCGGGCCATTTCGTAAAAGAAGGCAGGTTGTTTTTTTACGATTCGTACCAAAATCTGATCAGCATCAGAGTATCCCACAAGTGATTTATCTACCAAATTTTGTGAAATTTGTTCAATTAGCATTTCAGCTAGAGTAGATACATGATATTTTTGCTGGCCATTTCGCAAAAAAGGGTGGATTTCTGTTTCCGAATTGTACGAAAGACTAATCAGCACCAGGGTCACACCCAAGGGTCTTACTTTCCAAATTTTATGACATTAGGCCAATTAGTTTTTGAGTTAGAGTGGATACATACATTCCACAGACAGACGCAGAGAAACACAGACAGACACACACACAGACGTCACGCTAAAAATAGTATTTTCGTATTCTAGAGGTCCTCGTATTCTAGAGGTCGTATTCTAGAGGAACGTGTAGATCCGTCGAAAACTCGATTTTCGATTTTCGACATGATTCCAATACTTTCCCCTAAACATTAACTTGTATCGCAGCGAAAGTAAAAATCTGATGTGGGCAGCCCATGACTTTCCCTGCAGACTTATATCCACGTTCTCTTTATTTAAATGAAATTTAATTCACTTTTAATTAAATTTTCGTTCTCATTTGATAACTGAACCAATTTTCAAAGGTGGAGAAGAGAAATTACGAAAAAACCTAATATATCTCGAGAGCGGCTAGTCCTAGTGTAATGGGGTTAGTCTTATTCTTTTCTTCGTTAAAAATTACGTATTAAACACGCATTTAATGGATATATTTGAGCATACGTAGCTTTTTAGTTTAGATTTTGACAATTTTTGCGGGCCATTCTGCAAAAAAAAGCAGGTTATTTTTTATCTGATTCGTACCAAAATCTAATCAGCACCACGGTGACCTATACGTGACTCATCTACCGAATTTTGTGAAATTCGGTCCATTAGTTTTTCAGCTAGAGTGGATACAAGCTTTTGCGGGCCATTTCGCAAAAAAGGCGGGTTCTTTTATCCCGAATCGTACCCAAAACTAATCAGCACCAGACTCGCCCACAAGTGACTTACCTACAAAATTTTGTGAAATTCGGTTTATTAGTTTTTTAGTTAGAGTGGATACAAAATCTGCGCAGGCAGACAGACACACAGACAGACACACAGACACACAGACATACACACAGACGTCACGCTAAAAATTGTTTTTTCGTAATCTAGAGGTCTTGAAACGTGTAGATCCGTCGAAAACTCGAGTTGCGATTTTCGACATGATTCCAATACTTTCCCTAAACATTACCTTGTATTGCAGGGAAAGTAAAAATCTGATGTAAGCAGCACATGACTTTCGCTGCAGATTCAAATTCATTTTGTAATTTTTTATTTCATTATGCATATAAATTGAGTTTAAATGCAGAAAATAATATGGATAATTTTCTGATATTATATCCAATTGTTTTTTTTTATTGCATAATCGCTTCTTTTAGCAACTTAATTTACTTTAAATTCTTCAGATCCATAAAATTCCAAAAACTACAATATCTCGACAACAGTTTATCCTACAGTTATAGGGTCAGATTTATTCACTTAGTTGTCAAATTTTACATGTATAACAAGTACTTCAGCAATATATTTCATCAATTTTAGTCATTTATTTCAGAGTTTTACTACCTTCCATATGTATTATTTTATTTTATATCGGATATATTATAATTTGCGGGCCATTTCGCAAAAAAAAGGCAGATTATTTTTTTTCGAATCGGATCAAAATCTAACCAGCATCACAGTATCCTACGAGTGACTTATCTACCAAATTTTGTGTAATTTGATCAATTAGTTTGTCATTTAGCGTGCAAACATACAATTTCCGTGGACCATTTCGCAAAAATTGGCGGGTTTTTTCCGAATCGTACCAAAAACTAATCAGCACCAGGGTCACACTCAAGTGACTTACCCACCAATCTTTACGAAATTTAATCGATTAGTTGAGTTAGAGTGGATATATACAATTTTTGCAGGCCATTTCGTACAAAAAATGCGGGTTCTTCTTTTTCGAATCGTATCAAAATCTAATCAGCACCAGAATAACCCACAAGTGATTTGTCTACAAGATTTTGTAATATTTGGTCAATTTGTATTTCAGCTAGAGTGTTACATGAGATTTTTGCTGGCCATTTCATAAAAAAGGCGGGTTCTTTTTTTCCGAATTGCACTAAAAACCAATCAGCACCAGAGTCACACCCAAGGGTCTCACCTACGAAATTTTATGAAATTCGGTCCATTAGTTTTTGAGTTAGAGTGGATACGTACAGTGCACAGACACACACACACAGACGTCACGCTAAAAATGTTTTCTTCGTATTCTAAAAGTCTCGAAACGTGTAGATCCGTCGAAAAACTCGAATTGCGATTTTCGACATGATTCAAATACTTTCCCTATACATTACCATGTATTACAGGTGAAGTAAAAATATTTCGAGTTATACCATACTTGACAATGCACATTTGGAGAGGAGTAGCTTGCCCCAGGGGGATTAATAACGCCACGAACAAAAACAATGTATCGCGGCTATCTTACACAGCAATGAATGGAACAATTAAGTGCTGTAATTATTGAGCCTTATATGCCCCTTTTACGCATTATTATATCAAATTTTGTCCTATTCTGCCATGTTAATAAATTTGAAATTTCAAATAAATTTTGAACTTTTTGTTCGAATTAAAAAAAATATATCTAGTTGTAGATTTTTTGATAAGAAATCCGGATATAAAGTTTCGTGAAAATCTATTAATTTGTGACCGCTACCAGGTGCACAAGAAACTGATGACAGACATACATGCCTAGAGACATACAAACAGACAGAAATCACTCCGAAAATTAACTAAACCTATTTAGGAAGTCTTAAAATAGGTTTGGCATCATAATCTCGAATTAGGAAATTTTCGCAGAAAGAATACGTTCTCTATATTATTGCACAGTATGAGGAAGTAAAAATATAATTTGACGACGATTCATATATGCTATTACTTTCCCTGCAATACATGGTAATGTATAGTGAAAGTATTGGAAACATGTTGAAAATCACAACTCGAGTTTTCGACGGATCTCCACGTTTCGAGACCTCTAGAATACGAAAAAACTATTTTTAACGTGGCGTCTGTCTGTGTGTCTGTGCAATGTATGTATCCACTCTAACTAAAAGAACTAATGGAGCGAATTTTATAAAATTTGGTAGGTAGGTCACTTGGGTGAGACCCTGGTGCTGATTAGTTTTGGGTAGGATTCGTAAAAACAGAACCCGTCTTTTTTTACTGAATGGTCATTAAAAATTTCATGTATCCACCCTAGCTAAAATACTAATTGACTAAATTTCACAATATTTGGTAGATAAGTTACTTGTAGGATACTCTGATGCTGGTAAGATTTCGGTACGATTCGGAAAAGAGCAACCTTTCTTTTTTTTAAAAAATGGCGCAAAAATCGTCAAAAATCTAAATTACAAAACTACGTATGCTCAAATATATCCATTAAATGTTTGTTTTATACGTAATTTTTAACGAAGAAAAGAATAAGACCAACCCCATTACACTAGGACTAGCCGTTCTCGAGATATTTTCGTTTTTTCGTTTTTTCTCTACGCCACCTTTGAAAATGAGTCCATTTACCAAATGAGAACAAAAATTGAATTAAAAGTGAATTAAATATAATTAAAATAAAGAGAACGTGTATATAAGTCTGCAGGGAAATTCATGTGCTGCCCACATCAGATTTTTTAATTTAGTGCCATATTCACTGTCCAGGAACTATTAAAATTATCCAGCATGTTTACATATATATCGATATGAACAAAATAAGGATTAAATTGTTTAATGACTAAATTGTTTTAAAAAAATACTAATTGAGTATCTAATTAATTAGGAAGTATTTTACGAAAGCAAAGTGTTCTTTTTCTTCACAGTATAAGAAATCAAACAAAAAATGCCTTATGATTTAAATATATAGATTAGTTCAAAATGCAAGCAAAGATATAAATATTAAAATTTAATATATTTCAGAAAAATTCTTAAATGACACTCGTATATATATGATGAAGAGTGCAAACTCTGAAATGAACTGTTAAACATAATAATTATCGATGTTTTTCAAATACTTTCGGCTCCAGATGATGGGTAGCCATTATCTCTAAAGGCCAGCCCCGTATAATTAATCACTCTACTTCCCTAACAATGAGTTTAAATTAATATTTGACATAATCCGAATGACTTTGAGAACCATTCATCTTCTCCTTGAGATCAGCTTTACAAATACTTTCTCCTGTGTAAAAAGAATGTTATAAATACTTAAACCCCAATCTATCATGTGTCCGCATATTTGCTTGCAGACACAGATTTTAAAACAACATCAAGGATTATGTTCTGTGAATAAATATTTATTTCATCGATATACGTATATAAGAATTGGAATGAGTGATAAATATTACAGAGGGAAGTTTTGAGTACATTTCTATTCCTAATTTAATTGTTTGTTTGCTTTGAAAGTTTAAATGCATGTTTGATGATTAAATGATTATGTTGCTGTATGTAAACAAATTTCAATTTGTAAAGATGTTTGATGATTTACGAGCTATGCAGTATAATTATTTTAATACATTAGCAAGACATTGAAATATGATGCAAGAACTAAATGACGAATTGTTTAATATGTTTTTTATTTTTTACCTAAATAATCTATATATACTAATAGCAAAGTGTCCGTCTGTCTGTCTTACTATCTGTAAAGCCTTTTTAGGCACTTCCAGAATAGATAGAAACTTGCAATTTGTTACACGGGTCAAACGTTTTGTAAAACTCATGGGAAAAATCAAAATTTTTATAAATGTTCAGTGGAGAGGGTGCCCAGACCAAAACATTCGAAATGCAAAATGATAGAAGACATACTTTGCGATGGGATAGAGATTTAATTTTGGATATACGGATAGATCATTCAAAAGGAAGAAAATGTATAATTTCCGTTTTCAAAATACTCAGAGGTGTGCCAAACATAGAGGTGTTCGAGTTGATGAATAAATAAGAAATACCTTCTGTCAAAGATAATAGAGCCTTGAAATTGTGTGTATGATTTCATTGGTAAATTGTGTATGATAATCATTTGGTAAAATAAATAAGATTAAGCACACAAATTTGATAGAAGGTCTTTTATTATACTTCTTATAAGACGTATAAAATGGAAAAAGGCCAGAGCGCTTTCCAGCGTTAATACGTTCTTCATCAGTGACTACATGGAAAGTAAAAAGGATCGTTCATATATAGACCAGTAAAGATGGCAAATTTGCATAAATATAATTAGTAAATGAACTTTCGATTATCTAAGGAAAAATACATAAAAAACATAAAATATTATTTAACGGATTCAAAAACGAGTATATTTAAAAAAATCTGATGTGGACAGCACATGACTTTCCCTGCAGACGTTTATATTCACGTTCTCTTTATTTATTTTTAAATTTATTTCACTTTTAATTCAATTTTCGTTCTCATTCGATAACCGGACTTATTATTAAAGGTAGAGAAAATACGAAAAACTAAAATATCTCGAGAACGGCTAGTCCTAGTGTAATGGGGTTGATCTTTTTCTTTTCGTCGTTAAAAATTACGTATTAAACGAGCATTTAATGGATATATTTGAGTATATCTATTTCATTAGTTTAGATTTTGACGATTTTTGCGGGCCATTTTGCAAAAAAAAGGCAGGTTATTTTTTTTCGAATCGTACCAAAATCTAATCAGCACCAGGGTAACCCACAAGTGACTCATCTACCAAATTTTGTGAAATTCGGTTCATTAGTTTTTCAGTTACAGTGGATACAAGCGTTTGCGGGCCATTTCGCAAAAAAAAAGGCGAGTTCATTTATCCCGAATCGTACCCAAAACTAATCAGCACCAGAGTCGCCCACAAGTGACTTACCTACCAAATTTTATGAAATTCGCTCGATTACTTTTTCAGTTAGAGTGGATACAAAATCTGCACAGACAGACACACAGACAGACACACAGACAGACACACAGACAGACACACAGACAGACACACAGACAGACACACAGACACACACACAGACGTCACGCTAAAAATGGTTTTTTCGTATTCTACAGGTCTCGAAACGTTTAGATCCGTCGAAAACTCGAGTTGTGATTTTCGGCATGATTCCAATACTTTCCCTATACATTACCATGTATTGCAGGGAAAGTAAAAAGTACAATTAGAAATACTATTTTATTACAGGGATGCAAATTCAAGAAGGACTGTCAAGCCCAATCCCCATGAGGATGACATCAAAAATAACTATGAAGAGACTTGAATTGCATAGAGTCGGGAATGAATCGCCAAGCATAACTTAAAATTTGAACGGGGTCAAAATTACAAATCGACGCACCGTAGATATAAAAAATCTGATGTGGGCAGCACATGACTTTCCCTGCAGACTTGTATCCACGTTCTCTTTATTTTAATTAAATTCATTTCACTTTTAATTCAATTTCCGTTCTCATTCGGTAACCGGACTTGTTTTCAAAGGTGGTGTAGAGAAAATACGAAAAACTAAAATATCTCGAGAACGGCTAGTCCTAGTGTAATGGGGTTGGTCGTATTATTTTCGTCGTTAAAAATTACGTATTAAACGAGCATTTAATGGATATATTTGAGTATACCTAGTTCTTTAGTTTAGATTTTGACGATTTTTGCGGGCCATTTTGCAAAAAAAGGCAGGTTATTTTTTTCCGAATCATACCAAAATCTAATCAGCACCAGGTTGGCTTACAAGCGACTTATCCACCAAATTTTGTGAAATTCGATTAATTAGTTTTTCAGTTAGAGTGGATACAAGCTTTTGCGGGCCATTTCACAAAAAAGGCGGGTTCTTTTATTCCGAATCGTACCCAAAACTAATCAGCATTAGCCCCGCCCACAAGCGACTTACCTGCAAAATTTTGTGAAATTCAGACCATTAGGTTTTTAATTAGAGTGGATACAAAATCTGCACAGACAGACACACAGACAGACAGACAGACACACAGACACACAGACAGACAGACAGACACACACACAGACGTCACGCTAAAAATGGTTTTTTCGTATTCTAGAGGTCTCGAAACGTGTAGATCCGTCGAAAACTCCAATTGTGATTTTTGGTATGATTCCAATACTTTCCCTATACATTACCGTGTATTGCAGGGAAAGTAATAAAAAGGGATTCAAATAATTCAATTCATCTTTACTGGTCTATATATGAAAGATCCTTTTTACTTCCCATGTAGACACTAATAAAGACCGTATTAACTCTCGAAAGCAATCTGGCCTTTTTCCATTTTGTACGTCTTATAAGAAATGTATTAAAATACCTTCGATCAATGTTGTGTGCTTAATATTATTTATTTGAAATCAGATGTGATACCAAATTATTCATTTGGTAAAACCTCATTGCAAAATTCGAAAAACCTTATTGCAAAATGTTCTTTTAAGAGGGTGTTCTGTATCAAAACAGTCAAAACATAAAATTTGCATTACTTCGGGATGATACAGAGACTTAAAATTTGGTGTTAGAGTGCACAGTTCGAAAGACGAAATGTGTATACTTTCAGGTTTCAAATATTTGCTATTTTGGGGGTGCTGCACATCAAAATGTTAGATTTATCGAATAAGTGGGAAATATCATACGTTAAGTGAGATAGAGACATTGACAGAATATGATACGCCATTTAATCCCTCGATTAAAATTCGTATTTTTAAAAAATGTTCTGTAGATAGAATGTTCTGTGGAAATGTTCTCATCAAAACCTTCGAAAAGATAAATGAACAAAATAAATGCTTCACAAGGAGCTAGACATTTTAATTTTGGTGTAAGGTGGTGTGTAAGTTTGGTATAAGGTGACAAATGTGTAAGGTGATGTGTAAGTTTGGTATAAGGTGACAAATGTGTAAGGTGATGTGTAAGTTTGGTATAAGGTGACAAATAAGAAAGTGTACCAATTTAGTTTTTTAATATTTCTACTTTGGAAGTACCGCACACCAAAATGTTCGAGCTTTGGAATAAATATGAAACGCATTTGTAAGTGAAATAGACTTGAAATTCGATATATGTATCAATCATTCGTTTAAGGTGGTATGGTACCCAAAAAATCCCGAAAACCCTCAATTTTTTTTTTATTGTTTAAAAAAAAATCATTTTTCTAAGTCTAATGATACCAAATTCATCTTGCTACGTTAAATAGAACTTCTGCTACGTTAAATAGAATATCTTCATAAATATATTTTGCATAATTTTTAAATTTTAATGCCTTTTTTCTCAAAGACGTGATTTTCGACAGTTTTATAAATATAAATTGATATAAGTCATAATTTACTGCACGGATATGAATGAAATTTGGAACAATTATCATATATATACTTTTCTTTAATTTGTCTTCAATTGCTGAAATATGTGTTTTTTTTATTATGATTTTCGAAAACAATATTTGTGGTGTACAATCACGTTTTTTTACATTATTTTGTATTAAATTTTTTCTGCTTCATATTTACAGAAACAGCGAAGACAATTTATTTCTTACATAATTTTATATTAAAAATGTACAAATTAAAAGCTTAGAAAAATTATTTTTTTACTTACATCAAAAAGAAAACTTGTCAAAATTTTAAAATTTTAAATTTAAAAAAATAATTTTTTTCAATTTTTAAAATTTTGAATATCGCATTTTATTTACTATACTTAAAATCTACCTGAATACAAAAATTTACAAATATAACTTCAAAATTGCCGATTTCAGCAATTTGGATACTATACCCCTTTAAATCCCCGAGGAAAAAAAATAAGTGTTTAAAAAATATTCAGTAGAGGCAGGTGTGCCCGACACCAAAAATTTCGAAATGTGAAGTTATAGAAAACATACTTCGGTGAGATACATACTTTAAATTTGGTGTAAGGATAGGTAGTTCAAAAAGAAGAAAGTGTACAATAGTAGTTTTCCCATAATGTGCTAATGTAGGTGTGCTGTACACTAAAATGTTCGATTTGAAGAATAAATTAGAAACGTATTCTTTTAATTAAGATACACACTTTGGATTTGGTTTACGATGTATGGAAGAAAATTAATTTTTTCAGAAATATTTATTGGGTGGGAATTGGGATGCTTAACATGAAAACATTTGAAATGTGGAATAACATACCTTGTGGGGATATAAAGGTTTTTGATTTCATGTAAGGGTAGATAGTAGTTCGAAAGGAAGAAAGTTAACAATTTCAGTTTTCTAATATTTTCTGCACACCAAAATCTTTGTTTGACGAAAAAATGGGAAATACCTTCTTCAAAGTAAGAGGGAGGTGGGGGGGGGGCTTGAAATTTCATGCAATTTCCTCGATAAATCGATTTTTCCTAAACGTTAATTTGAGGGATGCTCCCTACTAAAATGTTCGAAAAGTGAAATGAAAGATGGAGACTTGGAATTTGAAGCACGGGTCAATCGTTTGGTAAAATCTCCAGGAAGATTCGAACTTTTCGAAACTATTCATTTAAGGGGTGCTCCACAGCAAAACGAATATGGGATGATAGTAAAGTGGACTATGCGATGAGATAGATACTTTAAAACTGCTGCAATAGTAAATCGTAAGATAAGAAAAAAATGTACAATTTCAGTTTTCTAATATTTTTACTTTCTCATACGTAGTATTGAGAAAGTATAGCTTTTACAAAACTTTTTGATTTCGAGATTCTGATGTTAATATATGTTTCAAGAACTTTTGAAAACGTTTTGATTATTTATGGAGGAATATCCGTCTGTATGTCAGTCTGTTTGATGTCTGATGTCTGTGTTCGATTTTTGTGTGCACGATAGCAGCCACAAATATTAATAGAATTTTACGAAACTTTATATTCAGCTTTATTATGAAAAATCTAGAACTAGATGGAGCTTTTTCTGAAATTCTAGCGAAAGCTTTAATATTTTGTCTAAATTTTGTATTTTTTTAACATGGAAGCATAGGATAATATTTGACTTAATCATGTATAAAATACTCATGTGCGTAATATACTCATGAGTATAAAATATTCAGTATACTGATAATGAGCATGCTCAGGGGCATAAAATACCCAGTATACTGATAATGAGTATACTCATGAGTATAAAATACTCAGTATACTGATAATGAGTATACTCATGAGTATAAAATACTCAGTATACTGATAATGAGTATACTCATGAGTATAAAATACTCAGTATACTGATAATGAGTATACTCATGAGTATAAAATACTCAGCATACTGATAATGAGTATACTCATGAATATAAAATACTCATGTACATGTAAATAATCATGTCATAAGCATGCGTAAAAGGGCTTATTTATGGCTCAATGATCACAAGACTTAATAGTTTCAATCATTGTTGTAAAAAATAGCTACAATACACATTTTTTGTTCGTGACGTCAATAGCCTTACTTGGGGAGCAAGTTACTTCCCGGGGAGTACATTGTTAAGTATGGTATCAATCGAAACATTTTTTCAAGCCCTCTAAAGTGAAAGGTAACAAGCTGTAGCTGTAATAATTTGGACCCACAATACCGATTTTTCGTTTTTTTTTTTTGTAAAATTAAAACTATGGGAATTCTGGTATGAGAATGTCGAGTTGATCCATAATCCAGTTAATTTACTTCAGGGATTCCACAAACCAAAATGTTGGATTCGCTAAATATATAAAAATACCCCTTTTAAGTGAGATAGAGATATGAAATTAAGTACATGAATTAATAAATCGGTAATTAAGATCGAAACATAGAATTTAGTACAAGTGAGGTAATTTGATAAAGTTTACGAGACATTCCATAATTCTAATTATTTAATAACAAAATAAGAAACATTTAAATTCTTACAGTTATATAACTGTGCATATTACTTTTCGGTATATGGTTATTATAACATCGTTGATTGTCAATGGATATTTGGCACGTACTATTTAAATTACAGTAAATATGTTCGTACCTTTCGTATCATATACTCTTCTGACTGATAAAATTAATAATTTCGGTAGTGTACAATATATTCATATTTTTTCTATTTACATCAAAACACGTTTTTAATTTATGTATTTTATCTATTTGATTGCAGTAAACTAGAAAGTCCAAATTATAGCTAAAAGTCGAGCTTAAATTGAAACAAATTTCAATAACTTCATATGAAATATGCGTATATACAAAAAACGTATTTATGCCCTAAAAGAAGTATTGTGACGGGGTCGAAAATTCGAATTCGAGTTTTCGTCAGGAGAGCAAGTTTCAAGCATCCCTGATTACTAATCGAACATTTTTGAGGTGATGTCTGTGTGTGTGTGTGTCAGTGTGTCATTCTCATAGATCTAACTCGTTCCATTCACGAGAAAAGATACTTTGAGTAATATTTTTGCATTTGAACACCATTAGTCATTTATCTGTTGTAAGAATAACTATTTCTCCATACATAACGCTTGGCGAGATTTTGGCGATAAATTTAGCGGAATGTCGCCAATTTGGCAACATTTTTAAATGTTGCCATATTAACGAAAATCTCGCCAAATGGATAAAAATGACGCTAAATCAATAAAAATGACGACTAATTGAAGAAAATTCAATATCTTGGAAAGAATATAAGTATCTACTATAAGAAAACATTTTTTTAAACTGTAAAAGTAGTAAATTCATTGCATTATATAAAAAAAGTCATGTGTTGCCCTTATCAGATTTTTTATTAACTGTTTTATGTTTTAATTTTTTATTTTGACTAACAATTACTTGTACCAATTTTCTATAATTTAAACCTCAGTTAGTAGACAATGTCTAAAATTAAATTTACAAGCACATAGGAACGATAATCTCAAAACTACATACATTTTAATAAAACTGCTTAAGAACATACAGCAGAATAAAATTGATAATTACCTAATAACAAAACAATAGCTTTCCTTTATAAATAGACATAATGTTTGCTTATCAATGCTTATCATTTAACAGTGGAATCCAAAAATAGTAGAAATACTTGCTATGGTGTGGAGGGGATCAATTAGATGTGTGATCACCCTGAACAGCTGGATAGGTCAATTAACAAGACCGCATGTTGGTTGCAGGGCAATAAGTTTTTGAAGCACTAAATCCGAGTCATCTACTAATACACTTCTGAGGAGTTCTGGGAGGAGGCATAGAGCACTTTGCAATTTCTCTTCCCAGGGATCTCAGACTTGATACATCTAGTGCTTTTACCAGCTATGTTCTCTTCTGAAGACCTTCATATGTAATATATTCATCGATAAGCTAAGTCCTTTAACGAGCGTTGTAGTCTGTACACATAAATTAGTGTTCAAGAATCCTCTGAAGATCTTACACAAAGTTTTAAAATGCCGTTCTTGTATCTCTAAGAAGTGATTTTACCTCCTCTGACACACGTGGGTTTACCATAATACTGCCCTACTCAAGTAATACACTGCCACCACAATGATAAATTTATATGTTGGAGGGGACATTTCAAGTACTGGAACTCAGTAGACGTGAACACCTCAAGAGTGATTGTTTAGTTTTAATTAGACACGATACAGAAGATCTCCACTTATCTTGATACCAGGAATGATGTCATCTACACTATGACATATACAGGCTCTTCTGTGGAAATATGTGAATCGAATGACTAGTTATCGTCTCACAAATAGACCACTATAGTCACATGTGTGACAGTGACGTTGTGGTCACGTGACACCTGGGTCACAATGTGACGTCATATTTGTGACTTCTATGCGACGTTACGTATTACTAACTTTGCAACCTGATTGTGACTATATTCTGTGACGTTTCCACAATTTAATTAACACGTAACAATGTGACGACATTACAATGGCAATTACAATGTGACGTCACAAATAAGTTAATATGCGACGTCACAAACGACCATGAAAATGACCAAAATGACTTCGCTGTGACCTCAATATGACATTGCCGAGACATACTGCGACGTCCTGTGACGTCTCAAAGTCACAGTGTGACGTAAATCTTACGTCACGGTGAAAGAATATGCTGTTAGGCATCATGCTGAGTCTTCGATAAACAGCATAGTTTAACATTGTGGCTACAGTATCATAGATGAGATCAAGGGCGATTTATTGTCTGGTAGACAATTATTTTGTGGATGAAGTATTTCGTAGAAGAAAGTGGCTAAATCACCAGACATGAATCCAATAGATCACGTTTTGGGGATAATACTTTATTTGTGTTTGTCAATTTAATTTTAGACATTCGTGTATTATTGTACAAAATCTACAGTTAATGCTCGATTAAATATATACCATACAAAGAAAAAACTGTTTATAATACATCCATTATATAAAGTGATATACAATATTGAAAAGCTGCTCGAATTAAAAATTTTATAGGATTACTAATTTTGGATTAAAGGAACTGAAGTTCAAATATATTTCAGAAGCAAACTTGATGCACGATAAACAAAATGACTATAATCAATAATAAAATTGAATTGCACTTACATAGAGATAAACATTTCACAGTGAATTTTGTTTTTAAACATGCAACATTATACTGAATTAAGAATACAGTTTCAGTTATTAAATTCATGATAAAATATATGATTTACTTTTCTCAACAAAATACGGAGTATCATTAATTCTTTTGTTTGAATGATTTTTTTTAAATCATAAAAATAAAGATTAATAGATGAAAATTTTTATGTTGCCAATCGAAAGAGCTGATAAATATGAAATAACTGTGATACTAAAATACCACTATTTTATATAAATACCGGTTTCAAAATAACTAAAAATTTGGTCGAATTACCTGTTTATTGGGTACTGGTATTTTGGTATTGGATGTCAACACCATATGTTTCCGAAATAATTTTAATAATTAACGATCAGACATTGGAAAATATAATTAAGCTCGCTTTTATACATTTCTCAAACTTTCAACAAAAACTTCGTAAAAGAGCATGTTTATGCTCTATTGCACTAAAATTCAGCAATTAACAATCGCCGAGTTAATGTACTTTATATAAAAACATATTTAATGAAGTAATTATTCTTTTATTAATACTGCCTTTCCATTATTACAACCTGTATTAGAAAGTATTTTTTACGACATGAGATGATGTTTGTATGTTAACGAATTTCTTTACACTGAATTAAAATCCGATAATCTATAATTGTTTAAAATCGTATTACTGTATAGTACTATATATATAACTATAGGAATTATCCGAGCGAATAGCGAATAGATGTGTATTTACCGAATAGATGTGAATAGGAATAATAATATAAGAAAAAATCTAATGTGGGCAGCACATGACTATCCCTATATAATGAATGAATTCATCGTGAAAAAATGATGTATAGGATCAGTTTTTAACTTTGAATTGTACATGTGGCGCTTTTCTGGATAACAACGTGTAAAACTATTTCGTACGTAAGTAACTTATATTTCATGCAACTCTAAGTTAAATATTATCAATATAGATAGTATCCTCAGTAAGCAATATAGTCCATATATTAATATATATTAATAATAAATTCATCAATTAGGCGCCATTTTCATCAACTGGGCGTCAATTTTGCCATTTTGATGATATTGTCTGTCGTCAATTTGTGGCTAAAAATCACCAAGTTCGCGATATCCCGCTAGATTTTGTACCAAGCTTTCCAAATGCATCACCAAGTGTTACAAACAAACGGAGAGAAGAGCATTTCTTATATACTTTATTATATATATACATACATATATATATATATATATATATATATATATATATATATATATATATATATATATATATATATATATATATATATATATATATATATATATATATATATATATATATATATATATATATATATAATTGAAGACTTTTATGATTACTTGTAATATATATATATATACCCGAGAAATACCAAAGAAAATTGCTTGTAAACTGAAGGTAAAGATAAAAATTGCAAATCAGAAGCCTAGTGTAGCACGATGAGCTATGCAAGAAGTTTGGAAATTGAATAAATGGAATCTAGTGAATATAAAAGGAATAAAATGAATATGAAAAGCATTTCTGAAACCATGTACGTTATCAAGGGCCATACATGTTTCATTAATGCTGATTCTACGTTTCTGTTTACACAACTGTAAAATGTATTACAGAAATAATGTAAATGGCCCGACGTAGAAGAAAAGACAAAGTGGATCAATTACACAAAAAAATCAAACATGAATATAAAATATTCTGTTACACCAGCTTGTGGCTAATTATTGAAATGAGGATGCAAAGTATTATAAAGTAATATCAAAAGAATATAATGAAAATAAAATGAAAATATATCTACCCCTAGTACTGTGGTACTTCTGGAAAAGCATGTGTATTACCAATCATCTCAGAACAGGTTACGGTGAATTTTTTGTTACTGACTAAGCAGTTTTCTCAAAGCAGGTTAAAGGAATTATACGAATTGTTTAACTGTTAGAAGAAGACATGGAGATTATGAATTATTTAGAAATGCTAGAGTATGATCTGTCAATATGTTGCTGTAATATATATATATACGTTATATATATATATATATATGTTATATATATATATATATATGCTATATATATATATATATATATATGTTATATATATATATATATATATATATATAATAATATACTATATACTATGCCATAGTATATAACGAGCATACCATAATGGTATGCTCGTTATATCACAGAATCAAAAATTTGCAAAACATTACCTCCCATTTAGAGTAATTTTTATCAATTTGATGATATTTTTATAAATTTGTTGATATTTTCGTCAATTTGGTAACATTAAAAGATCACCAAGTTAGCGATATCCCGCTAAAGTAGTCACCAAATCTTGCGCTGAGCCTTACTGACGAGATTCTTAAATTATTTTCAAAATATTGAATTTTCTTCAATTAGTCGTCATTTTCATTAATGCAGCGTCATTTCTATCAATTTGGCGCCATTTTTGTTAATGTGATAACATTTAAAAAAGTCACCAGGTTGACGATATTCCGCCAAAATTTGACGCCAAAATTTCGCCAAACCTTATGGAGAAATAGGTGAGTCTTATAGTAGATAAATGAGTAATGGAGTCCAAATACAAAACTATTACCCACAGTATCTTCTCTCATGAACGGAACGAGCTATATCCGCGAGAATGATGTTAATAAATTTATTGTTTAATGTTACATATAGAAAGTGTAGATATTTCACAATAGTTAATAGTTTTTTTTTTTAATTTTATGCGATTTTTTGAGAAACCTATTTGAAAAATGTGCAATATCTCAACAACAGTTCATGCTAGCGTTCTAAAGTTTACGTTAATCTATTTGTAATGAACAATTACATAAAAATGATCATTTATGTAAAGTTATCAAAAGTTTTGATATTTCTAGTAATTTTTCAAAATTTCAATTGAAAACTTGGGGATCTTCCGAACATTCGATTACGTTTAAAAACAATAGTCTTCTAGTATTAACGGATTGTAATTATTGTACCAAGTTTCGTTTGAATCGCTTCATTCGTGAGATATCGTCTCCACAGACTATCCTATACACACACACACACACACACATACACATAGACATCACATCAAAAACGTTCGATTCGTGTTCAGGGATTCTTAAAACGTGCTCTTCCGTCGAAAACTCGAATTCGAATTCTTGACCCCCATCACAATACTTTCTTCATACGTTATATTATACAGGGTGTCCCAAAAAGATTGAAACATGCTTTAATTCTTTACCTGTTGGAGATAAGTGAACAATGTAAATTGCAAAAATGTTGAAAGTAAGGTAGGAAATAAGACTACGTTAATGAAATAGTCCTCCCATTCATTTTCAAAAAGTTACACTTTTTAAATTTTTATACGACCTCCTTAGACAAATTGAGTCAATCAGAAAATTTTTATCTTTAATGCAACAAGATCATTAAAAAAACCGCTTATCTGCATCTTTAAAATTGAGCGAGTTATATTTAATTGAAAATTGAACATTGTGAATGGGGTTCATATATCAAGTTAGAAATGTAAATTTGTGACATATTATAAGAAAGAGAAAACTGGTTGATAATACATAGGATTCCCAACCGCGTAGTGAGTATAACTGCTTTATATGATTTCTGTTTGTGTAATGCTTTATTTAGATGTATTTGTGATAAAAATGTTTGACACATATTAAGGTATTTTTGATCTAAACAATTTCCATCGTTAATTTGTTTATGATCCTTATTTTCACAGATGAAACAGCCAACATGGTACGGAAGAGCGGCATAAGTCAGATTTTTTTCTTTATCATAATTCAGTTGATTTTAAAGATATAGATATGCGGTTTTTTTAATGATTTTGCTGCATTAAAATTAAAAAAAATCCGATTGACCTAATTTGTCTAAGGGGGT
Organism: Amaurobius ferox; assembly: GCA_951213105.1. Taxonomy (NCBI): domain Eukaryota; kingdom Metazoa; phylum Arthropoda; class Arachnida; order Araneae; family Amaurobiidae; genus Amaurobius; species Amaurobius ferox. Next base: position 55,353,588 of record OX578138.1, on the reverse strand, counting down.
CGTATAAAAATTTAAAAATCATAACTTTTTGAAAATGACTGGGATGACTATTTCATTAACGTAGTCTTTTTTCCTACCTTACTTTCAACATTTTTGCAATTTACATTGCCCTCTTATCTCCTACAGATAAATAATTAAAGCGCGTTTCAATCTTTTGGGGATACCCTGTATAAGGAAAGTACCAACTTAATTTGGCGTCTGTAAACGACTTTATAATGCATTTATATCCCTTAGAGTTTAATTCAGCTTGTATCAAAATCTTTAACAACACATCAGATGTGGCCAGTTTTGTGGCCAAGCCAATGTGTCGAGTTTTAAATATTGCCAAATTGACGAAAATATCGCCAAACTGATTAAAATTTCACGAAATTGATAAAAATGACGCTAAATCACTGAAAATCCAATATCTTGGAAAAATAAGAATTTACAATAAGAGAAGATAAAGGGTAATAGTTCTGTATCTGGACGTCGTTAGTCGTTTATCTGCTATAATAACCTATTTCTTGGACAATAATGCTTGAAGAAACTTTAGTGACGAATTAGGCGGAATATCGTCAACTTGGCGAATATTTGAAATGTTGCAAATTCATGAAAATGTCTTCAAATTGATAAAAATGTCGTTAAATAGTTAAGAACGACGCTAAATCAATGAAAATGACAACTAATTGATTAAAATTCAATGTTTCGGAAAGAATATAAGTCTTTACCATAAGACTTTGTCTATAAGGCTTTTCAAAAATCCGGCGACGAATTTTTGTAGCATCTCGCCAATATGGCGACTTTTTAAATGTTGCCAAATTGACGAAACTGTTGCCAAATTGATAAAAATATTATCAAATTTTTAAAAATGACGCCAAATAAGATGCAATATTTTGCAAATTTTTAATTCCGTCATATGATGGGCATACCTTTTATTATATAAGACATGTTCTTCTACATATCGCCAACTTGGCGGTATTTGAACCAACATTGACGAAAATAACGTCAAAATTGCAAAAATAATGCCAATTTAATGAAAAGGACGTCAAGTTAATGAAAAGGACGCCAAGCAAATGAAAATGACGCCAAATTGATGAACTTATTATTAAAGTATTTAAATTTATGGACAATATTGCTTATTGAGGATGATATAAATATTAATAATTGTTAATTTAGAATTGCGTAAAATATAAGTCAATTAGGTACGGAATAGTTTTACCTATTGTCGTCTGGAAAATCATCAAATGTACAATTTAACGTTACAAATACCGTGCCTTGGATTTTTTCTTCACTATTTCACTGTTAAAGAAGTAAATTCATTGCATTATATGAGAAAAGTCATGTGCTGTCCACGTCAGATTTTTAACACTTTACAAAATAGTTGAAAAGTGTTTATGACTTAGTTCATTCTGTTTGTCTGTCTGCGTGTATGTCCGTTAGCATGATAACTGCCGTAGAAACGACTTTATCAAAATGAAATTTTAGTATGTTGTTCAGACAGTTTGTGGGACCTATGGAGATATTAATGAATAATATCACCCAATTAGTTTTGGATTGAACCCGGGTTGAAAAAATGAAATACATTGAACCCTATGGGACCTAATTTTTGAAACATTTTTAAGCGAATTAAAATCCACAAATTGCTTCGAAAGTTTTAGGAAATATTCAAATTATCGCATAAAATATGTAAAAAAAATTTCAGCAAAATATATTCAGTAGTTTTTAAAATAAAAATTAAAATAATAATTATATCCTTTATATGAAGAGATTACGTGACCCACTTCAAAATAAAAAAATCTGATGTGTGCAACACATGACTTTCCTTATATAATGTAATGAATTTACTACTTTTACTGTAAAAAAATAGGTTTTTCTTATAGTAGATACTAATATTCTTTCCAAGATATTGAATTTTCGACAATTAGTCGTCATTTTCAAATTAGTCGTCAAATTAGTTTCACAATTAGTCGTCATTTAGCATCATTTTTATCCATTTGGCGAGATTTTCATTAATTTGGCAACATTTCAAAAAAGTCGCCAAGTTGGCGACATTCCGCCAAATTCGTCGCCAAAATCTCGCCAAGTGTTATGCACTAAGAAAAAAGTTATTCTTACAGCAGATAAATGACTATTGGCGTTCAAATACAAAAGTATTATTCAAAGTATATTTTTTCATGAATGGAGCGAGCTAGATCCACGAGAATGATGTCACTCAATTTATCGCATGGTATTACATATGAAAAGTGAACATGTTTCACAATAGGGATTTTTTTTTTATGAGACTTTTTCTTAATTTTTTTGAAAAATGCACAATATCTCGAGAACGGTTCATGTTAGCGTTCTAAAATTTATGCCAATCGTTTTCTGATGAAAAATTACATAAGAAATGTCTATTTGCGTAACTTTATTAGCGGTTTTGATTTTTTGACGATATTTTCAAAATTTCATTCGAAAATTTAGGGGGGTTCTGAACATTCGATTACGTATAAAAACAATAGGCTTCCAGTGTTTACGGATTGTGATCTTTGTACCAAATTTGGTTCGAATCGGTCCATTCGTTCGTCAGTTATCGTCTCCACAGACTCACTGACACACACACACACACATACTTTCACACACACACACACACACACACACACACATACACACACACAGACATCACTTCAAAAATGTTTGATTCGTGATCAGGGATGCTTGAAACGTGCTCTCCCGTCGAAAAGTCGATTTCAAATTTTCGACCCCGTCACAATACTTTCCGTATACATTACGTATATAAGGAAAGTAAAAATCTGATGTGGGCAACACATGACTTTCCTTATATAATGTAATGAATTTACTACTTTTACAGTAAAAAAATAGGATTTTCTTGTAGTAGATACTAATATTCTTTCCAAGATATTGAATTTTCGACAATTAGTCGTCATTTTCATTGATTTAGCTTCATTTTTATCCATTTGGCGAGATTTTCGTTAATTTGGCAACATTTCAAAAAAGTCGCCAAGTTGGCGACATTCCGCCAAATTCGTCGCCAAAATCTCGCCAAGCGTTATGCACTAAGAAATAAGTTTTTCTTAAAGCAGATAAATGACTATTGGAGTTCAAATACAAAAGTATTATTCAAAGTATCTTTTTTCAAGAATGGAACGAGCTAGATCCACGAGAAGGATGTCACTCAATTTATCGCATGGTATTACATATGAAAAGTAAACATGTTTCTTAATAGGAAATATTTTTCTTTTTATTTTATATGACTTTTTGATAATTTTTTTTAAAAATGTACAATATCTCGAGAACGGTTCACGTTAGCGTTCTAAAATTTATGTCAATCGTTTTCTAATGAAAAATTACATAAGAAATGTCTATTTGCGTAGCTTTATTCGTGGTTTTAATTTTTTGACGATTTTTTCAAAATTTCATTCGAAAATTTAGGGGGGTTCTGAACATTCGATTGCGTATAAAAACAATAGGCTTCCAGTGTTTACGGATTGTGATTTTTGTACCAAATTTGGTTCGAATCGGTCCATTCGTTCGTCAGTTATCGTCTTCACAGACTCACTGACACACACACACACATACTTTCACACACACACACGCACACACACACACACACACACACACACACATACACACACACACACACACACACACACACACACAGACATCACTTCAAAAATGTTTGATTCGTGATCAGGGATGCTTGAAACGTGCTTTCCCGTCGAAAACTCGAATTCGAATTTTCGACCCCGTCACAATACTTTCCTTATACATTATGTATATAAGGAAAGTAATATGGCATCCATTTTGTGTCAAAATCGTGATTTTTAAAATTCTTTTTAATTCATATTTAGTGTTGCATCCGTTCAAAACCGCTTTACTTTTGCTTAAATGATACACATCTACATAGTGAAACAGCGCAATAGCAATATATGTAGGTTCAAATGATCATCAAATACTGACTATTTCTACAACGAAGCCTAATTTTGACTTGTGGAGAATGTAAACACCAAAAGATGTAGAATGAGTTGTATAATAATAGCTGCATTTCTTTAACCCGAAATTATTTAGCTCATGGAGTCTGCAATATAGCGTATATGAATGAAACATTCATTGATTTTATACAGAGAAAAAGACGATTTTTTCGATGATGTTTTAAGCATAGAGTTAAATTACTTGTACCTCCATGGTTTTAACCTCCATGGTTCATGTGAGCTATGGGAATATAAATGAATAATATCAACCAATTAGTTTTGGATTGAACCCGGGTTGAAAAAATGAAATACATTGAACTCTATTGTACATAATTTTTTAAAAAAATTTTAAGCGAATTTAAAATCGAAAATTTTAGAAAATATTCAAATTATCTCATAAAATATATAAAAAAACAAATTCAGTAAAATATGTTAGGTAGTTTTTTAAATAAAAATTATTCAATATAGGGAGAAAAACGAAGTCAATAAAATTGTAACTCTTGCTATATCCTCCAGAAAAAAAACAGTGATATATTATATAATAAATATCTTTCCATGAGAGAGATTGTACATTTTAATATAAATATAATAAATAACAATTTTTTAAAATTTTTAAATAAAATAAATTATTGTAGTTTTGTGATGAATGAAAGGAATGGAAAAAAGTTTGTGAATGAAATTCTACTTTTATAGAGAGAGCCAGGCGATGTATATTTCGATGACGTCATTTGAATAAAGTTCATCTGTTTTCGATGAAGTTTTTAAAGATAATAAATTATTGTAGTATTACGATAATTTTAAAAATATTACCAAGGAATGTATCGCATTTTAGAGATAATGCGATAAAACTTTAATAACTTAAACTTTTAAAACTTTAGAGATAATGCGATAAATGTTTAAACCAGGCAATTTATATTTCAATGCCGTCATGTGAATGAAGTTCATTTTTTTCGATGAAGTTTTAAGTTTTAAAATATAATAAATTAATGAAGTATTGCGATAATTTAAAAAATATTATCGAGGAATATATAGCATTTTAGAGATGTTTAAATAAAATTGCTTTGGAGTTGGAAAGTGTTTCATAATCAGTGCTTTATGTATGATTGATCTTTCTTGTTTTAAATTATTTCAGTACCTGAATTATTTACTATACTTGGAAATTTATAACTTCATTTAAAAAGGCTATAAAGGCTATAAATCGCCTACTTTTCTATGCAAAATCAATGAATGTTTCATTAATATTACCTATATTCCAGACTCCAGAGCTAAGTAATTTTACGTGATAAAGATTCAGCAATTTTTGTACAATTCATCTTACAATTGCTTGATTTGTTTACATTCTGCCTGCTATAGAAATTAGGCTTCGTTGTAGGAATAATTAAAGTTTAGTGATCATTTAAAATAAAAAATATATTGTAATTGCGTTGGCACAAAATTTAGATACACAGATAATATACAAAAATAAAGCTGTTTTATGACGAATGCAACACTAAATATAAATTTAGCCGATCTTTAAACATCACGATTTTAATGCAGGGGAAATAAAATGGATGTCATATTTTATTTTGAGATGAGTAACGTGATCTTTTTATAATATGGATGTAATTATTATTTTAATTTTCATTTAAAAGACTTCTTAACATATTTTCCTGAATTTTTTTACACATTTTACGTGACAATTTGAATATTTTCCATAATTTTCAAAGCAATTTGTGAATTTTATCTCCACTTATAAAATGTTTGAAAAATTATGTTTATTTTTATACGTTTATTTTTATGTTATACTTTTAATTTTCATTCCCATGTATCCCACATACAGTCTCAATAATTTACTACAATTTCATTTTGATAAAGTCATTTTTACGGCAGTTATAGTGCGAACGTACAAACGGACAGACAGAATGAGCAAAGTCATAAACACTTTTACAACTATGTTGGAAAGTGTTAGAAACAAAACAATTTAGTCAGATATCAAGTAACTCATAAATATCAAAACATTTGAAGCAAAATAATATGTCTACTTCTTAATTCGTTTTAATTATTTTTCATTTTAAAAAACCTTTCTGATAACCATACCTTTTACTTAAACTCATAAGAGGAAAATAAAGTTTCTAAAATCCCATAAACGTGAAAAAATGCATTTACTACATCATCAAATATATCTGGACTTAATTTGCCGAACTCATTCTTCCTCGACGTATTAATTAATAACCGAGACACTGAAAAAACCATAATTAAGCCAGACGCTTTCTAACTAACTTGCTACAAAAACTAAAATAAAAGAAATTTTATTTACGCTCTACCGAGCTAAAAGTCGACCATTAACGTACGTCGAACTTATGTGTTTGAAATAAAAACCCAATCTAGTGAAAAAAATATATATTTCATTAATTTCATGTTTACTTAATTTATACCGGTGTTCCAGATAGTTGTTTTTATGAAATGAAAAGACATTTAACGAGTTTCATACACCGAATAAAAAATTCTGAATACATAAATTGTGCAAAGTGAAAAGGCATGGGAATTTGACCTTCTGCAATGTGTAGATGAAAGGGTTTTGGTTTAGAAGTTCTTGTACTATATAATCATATGTAAACTACCCCTATTAAAATTATTCTGTACGTATTATCTGTTGACTAAAACTCAACTGAACTTAGTTAGAACATCTGCCATAATATGCGGAAGAACATTTATGACAATACTTGAACGAATTACCCAACGTTATCCGGTTCTTAAGTTAGCAACCATAACTTAAATAATATAGTTACAGATAACACCACTCAATTTCCAGTCCACTCTCAATCCACATTCACATTCATGCGAAATCCTTAGTTTAAGAGCATGTGCAGTCGCCTACACAAAATTTCACGGCTCCATAACCGTGAAAAGCAAACAACAACAACAACAATAATAATTAAAGGAAACGATCTATAAGAAAGAAATCTGAAATTCAATCCCACCGTCTGTTGGGCATGAGCGATATAACCGTACACGATATAATTTCTTTAAATTCACAAAAGTACGTCTATTGATAGCATATATTCTGCTCAAAGTTTGTTTGAAAGAATTTTTTTTAATCTTTCTGATGGCGTTGATAGTATTTTATTTAAGTCTATGATAATATTTTGGGTCGCTAAGGAAGCGATTTTGTCGCTGAGGAGCCATTTGACGTATACCGTGAGTGGAAGAATGGATTAATTTCAAACACTCGACGTGTTAACTGTGGAGTACCACGTGCCATCGGTGTGAGAGGTGTATTGTCGCCTGCGCAGGTTGGCACTGGCCGCTCGGCACGCTACTGTGAAAGACCCAGGCCACCCGACTCACCCTAGGGTATGAGCAGCTGGTTGAGTGGCCGGCGGCACGCTACTGTGGAACAATTCGCTATACAAATGAAACAGGGGGCTTCCAAATGTGTCTCCAAAACAACTGTGCAAATGGGGAACCTGTTGCAAATTGGGCTGCGAAGCAGACAACTGGTGACTGCATCAATGCTTACGAAGTTTTATCGCCAACAACGACTGAAATTTGCACAGAAGTACCGAAATTTGACTTGCACAGACTGGCAAAGAGTTGTCTCTCTGACGAGTTATGTTTTCATCTCCGACGAACGGATGGATGTTAGCATCTGAGGCTTGAATCCGGTGGAAACAAGAACCAACAACCATTGCTGGACGTAAACAAGCTAGTGGAGGCAGCGTTATGGTCTGGGGAATGATTTCTTGGTCTACTCTGGGACCCTTGATTTCTGCAGAAGGCACTCGCAACAGATTTGGGTATCATTGCCAATCAAGTAAACCCGTTTATGTTGTTGGTCTGCCCTATGGCCGCTGGGATCTGTCAACAAGACATGCGACCTATCATACCGCCAAAATTGTTAGCGAGTGGTTCGAAGAGCACTACCAAGATTTCTAGTTACTTCCCTGGCCTCCGAATTCCCCAGATTATAACTGGATTGAGCACATTTTGAACTACTTCGATCGATATATTCTACGACTGGATCCACCACCAGGCACTTGCCAGCAAGTGTCGGACGCACTGCAGTTCTTCATGACTCCAAATATCTCTATTAACAATTCAATACCTTATTGAGTCACTCCCACCGCTGTATGACGTCCGTGCTGCCAGAGGTGGTTATTCCGGATATTAGAAGGTGGTCATAATAATGTGACTCGACTGTTTAAATAACAGAGATTAGACCTCGTTAAAGGCTTGTTTATTGATGTAGTCCATTAAAAAATGCACAATAATTGTCATGTAATTCATTGGAGTATTTTGAGACATATTTCGTTCCTAGTGGAAACATAAAATTTGTATTATATTCAGAACGGTTTACGGTAATTACTAAAAAGCGTCCATTAACTTTTGCATACAGTATTTAAAATTATTCAGACATTTGATAATAGTGAAAGTATTTAACATGTTTAACCCTTTAAGCGTTGTTGACGAGTTCAACTCGTTATGCATTGCACTACCGCTAAGCGGGTTTGACGAGGTAGACTCGTCATGCACTTTTAAAGCCGAGACTCCTGTGTGTTTGACGGAAATAACACGTTATATGATTTTTTCATGAGATATTAACTGTGTTTACAATCTTTTACACTAGATGGCAGCAGTAGTCCTATAAACTAAATTTTATCAGAGGCAGTATTTCGTAAACGCCCGTAAAATAAACCCAGTTTTGTTGGGATTTCACATTCAAAGCAATGGCGGCCTCAAATGCTTTCAATCTTATTTCAGCAAAGCGTAAGTTATCCTGCAAAAAAGAGCCAACTAGGCGATGTGTTGTATGCTATGCATCCAATAAAACTGGCAAGAAGCTTAGGAAAGAAAAAACATGACATGGTGTCCAGACTGTGTAGTTGCTCTTTGTTATATTCCATGTTTTAAAATTTATCACACCAAGAGGAACTATTAAAAAACGGAATTGTATGTTTTGTTATATACTTATTATTATACATGTTTATTTACTTATCTGTTATTATACATGTTTATTTACTTAATACCTATTTCAGAAAAAAACACCTTATCATTCAACGAGCAATCAATGGGGAAAGGGTATGGGAGAAAAAAAAACTCCACACTGTAGAAATAAATGACACGCTTAAAGGGTTAAGATTTAAGTATAAGATTAAAAGTTCTATATCTGGGGAATAACCTAGATTTGCATTCTGCATTACTTCCACGCCACCAACGCATGACTTTATTAACAAATTAACAAATTTTGAAGGAAATCAATAAATGATAAACTTGATTATTCATGCAACTCGATCTTTCTGAAAAACAACATAACGCTTTCGCGACGGCGGAACTAGCCACCAGTAAGCCACCAATGAATGGGTCGTCGTGCCATTAGTGTGCATACACCCTACACGTTAATTACTTTTACTATTAGCAATGATACTACACAAAAAGGTAGAAAACAAATACACTTTACTAGTGTCAAGAACTTTTTCTTGTGTGCTAGTTAAATGCGTGGTGTCCACTTTGCGTATCGTTACTGCAAATGCCGCTAGCCAATATGACGCATTTAGTGGATGCCGGATATTGTCGAAGCTAACCAGGGTGAAGCATTTAGTGGATGCCGGATATTGTCGAAGCTAGCCAGGGTGAAGCATTTAGTGGATGCCGGATATAACCGGCGCTAATCGTGAAAGGGATAGATATGCATTGATTTAAATGGCAATTACTCTAATTACCTTTTACAATGAATATAACTTCCAAATTTTACAGAAATCACATAATTATATAGCACTATCTACGGGAAAACTGTAAGTTATTTTGAGTAAAACTATTTCATGTTATTCTATGGGAAAACTATAAATAATTTTATAGTTTTTATTATATATAAAACTATAAGTTATTTTTAGAATGCTGCATAATTATGCTTCCATTTAAAACTAGAACAATTTTAACGGTTTATGTTTTCGTTTAATTTAGATGATAAACATGCAATACTTACAGTACGGAGCGTGTTAGCATTCCATGATGACTCTTGCTTCTACATTAAAAAGAAAGATTATAAAATCAATTATGGATTTAATAATATGAAAATGCATAGTAATTTTATAAATGCATAGTCATTTTATAAACGCGATTCAATGGGGCATAGTCATTTTATAAACGCGATTCATTGGATCGCATTTCAAAATAGTAGGATTCCGACATCCTTTGATTGCAATATTGTTACCAAATTTCGTTCAAAACGCTCTATTTGCTCGTGAGATATTGCTTCCACAAATTCACGGACGCACACACAAACACAAAAATACACACACAAGTTTTTATATCTCGGTAATTCCGTAAGAGTCATTGGAGATGGTGAGAATAATTTGATATGCGCTGTTACTTATAAATTCTTCTTTGATTCGTTATTAGTCAGACTATACAATATGTTATAATTTTAACGGATTAAGTTAATAACTTACTGTGGAGCACAAATAAGAAATGGTTTGAAGTCTATTAACCTGACATACTTATTTAATCTCAGAACATGGCCGTAAATATCGTACATCGTGGAACTCATTAAATTATGCGCTGTGCCGCCGAAACCCACCTTATTTTATCTTTTGCGCGAGTTCTGTAAAGAAATAATTATTAACATAATACTACTCCATTAATTGCACCATTGTTAACCGTTAAAATAAAATCATCTATTAACAACATTTGATTATTTATTAAATTCATTACATAAATTGCATATTTTATTTGCAAAGGAGAGAGACCATTTGCAAAGTGTGAGACTATGGCTTAAAAATGCCTAAAATATATTTAAGATCTTCAAAAATTCTTAATGGGCATATACCTTCACTTTCGGCTTTGGCCATAGACCACAATTCTTGCATCAGCATATCGTACTGGCCGTAACTGTACGTGTTTGGCTCCAACTCGTACTGCTAATTGTACTGCAATTGAGCTAGCCATTTCTTGGGAATCCCTACGGAGCACTTTATAACACTTGCGTAACACTTCTCTACTGCATCTCTCTACTGTACGGTTTGATGAAAATACTCGTGAATCAGCATGGCCTTCTGACCTCTTGCTTCGAACTTTACTAACTACTGCATCACTTGTTTCATAACATGCTAACTCATATTCTTGTAAAACTTGTATAATATCATCTCGTGGTTGCCACCTCTTTTTGCCTGAGGTCTGACACGCCTCCTCCTTGGCTCTGGTTGGCCGACCTTGGACACTGCGCCCAGACATCTTCCATAATTGGTTATTCTTTTTAACCATTGTCATGGCTACAACTCAGTCTGCAGGTTTATGGCCTAATTTGACCTCTCGGGTCAAAGTGCTGTAAAAACTGGCGCCGTTTCATCTGAAGCATTGTTTGCTATTGCAGCAAACCATCAATATTGAACATAAAACTATCTCACCAAAAACTGGTATGAGGTCTATTTTTGGTCTCACGCTTAAAATATTTTCATTACGGTGTACAATAGCATATTGTACATGTCATTATTTAAAAAAAAATCTGATGTGGGCAGCACATGACTTTTCCTGCACACTCATATTCACATTCTCTGTATTTCTTTAAAAATTCATTAAATTGATTTTAATTGCGCAAAATAACACTGAATTTGCACTTTTAATTAATTTTTTGTTTCTATTTGGTAACTGGATATTTTTTTCAAAGACGGCGAAACAAAATTGTGAAAAACTAAAATATCTCGAGAACGGTTAGCCCTAGAATATTGGCGTTGGTCTTATTCTTTTCTTCCTCAAAAATTACGTATAAAACGAGCATTTAATTGATACATTTGAGTATACTTAGTCTTTTATTTTAAATTTTGACGGCTATTGAGGGTCATTTCGTAAAAAAGGCAGGTTTTTTACTTCCAAATAGTACCAAAATCTAATCAGCACCAGAGTATCCCACAAGTGACTTATCTACAAAATTTATTTAAATTTAGTCAATTAATTTTTCAGCTAGATTGGATACATGAGATTTTTGTGGGCCATTACGCAAAAAGGCGGGCTCTTTTAAACCGAATCATACCAAAATCTAATCAGCACCAGGGTCATCCACAAGTTTCTTACCAACCAAATTTTATGAAATTTGGTCCATTAGTCCCACTTTCCTTATACATTACAATGTATTGCAGAGAATGTAATAATGTATTAGATCCACGGCACATGTATAGATATTTTTCGGATGACAATATTTAAAACTTCTTCGAAGTACCCAATTACATTATAACCATTTCGTGTAACTATAATTTGACAATTATCATTATTGATAGCATCCGCAGAAAGCAACATAGCCCACATATTAAAATATATTTATAATTGATTAGGCGTCAATTAGGCGTCATTTTCGTTAATTTTGCTTCAATTTTGCAATTTTGACGATATTTTCGTCAATCTGGGGCAAAATATCGCAAAGTTGACGATATTTGGCTAAATTAGTCGTCAATTTTCTGAATTTATCGCCAAGCTTTACAGACATATGGAGAGAAGATTTTTTCTTACATATAAATAACTATTGCCGAATTGTTTGATGTCAAAATATAAAACAATTACCCAATCAACAATAGAATGAATATAATGAATTCGATCCACGAGAGTGATGCTAGGAAATATTTCGCATATTATTACATATGAAAAATAACCATATAATACTTTTTAATTTTATGTGCTTATTTGAAAACTGTGCAATATATCAAGAACGGTTCATGCTAGCGGTCTAAACTTTAGGTCATTATTTTTGCAATAAATATTTACATATCAAATGATCATTTAGTACGTAACCTTATTGAAAGATCTTATTTTTCAATAATTTTTTTTTTTTGTCATTCAAAAATTTGGAGCTTTCCGAACACTGGATTGCGTTTATAAACAAAAGGACTCCTGCATCCTCTGATTGTAGTATTTGTACCAAATTTCATTCGATACGCTTCTTTTGTTCATGACATATCACATCCACAGACTCACGGACGTACACACAAATACACTCACACATAAAGACACACGACATTACCTCAAAAAATTTCGAGTCGAGTTCAGGGATGCTTGAACGTGCTTTTTCATCCATAACTCGAATTCGAATTATGGATCGCGTCACAAAACTTCCCCTATACATTATACTATGTATAAAGAAAGGTGTTCGTAAAAGATGGAAACACGTTTTAATTCTTTACTTGTTTGAGATAAGTGGGAAGTGTAAATTGCAAAAACGTTGAAAGTAAGGTAGGAAATACGACTACGTTAATGAACTCCCATTCATTTTCAAAAAGTTACACTTTTTAACACTTTACAACAAAGTTGAAAAGTGTTTATGACTTTGTGCATTCTGTCTTTCTGTCTGTCTGTCTGTCCGTTAGCACGATAACTGCCGTAAAACTTACTTAATCAAAATGAAATTTTAGTAAGCTGTTCAGACGGTCTGTCGGACCTATGGGAATATAAATGAATAATATCACCCAATTAGTTTTGGATTGAACCCGGATTGAAAAAATGAAATACATTGAGCCCTATAGGACCTAACCTTTCAAATATTTTTAAGCGGATTTAAAATTCACAAATTGCTTCGAAAATTTTAGGTAATATTCAAATTGTTCTATAAAATATATATAAAAAAATTCAGCGAAATATATTCAGTAGTTTTTTAAATAAAAATTAAAATAATAATAACACCTCTTATATGAAGCGATCACGTGACCATGATATGAAAAGATCACGTGACCCACTTCAAAATGATATATGGCATCCATCTTGTCTCAAAATCGTGATTTTTAAAGTTCTTTTTAATTCATATTGAGTGTTGTATCCGTTCTAAAACCACTTTATTTATGCTTAAATTCTGTGCATCTACATACTGAAACAATGCAATTACAATATATTTGAGTTTAAATGCTCATCCAAATTTGATTATTTCTACAACGAAGCCTATTTTTCACCTATGTAAAATGTAAACAGCAAAATATGTAGAATGAGTTGTATTAGAATTGCTGTATTTCTATAACACAAAATCATTTTGTTCATGGAGCCTGCATAGCTGATATGAATGAAATATTCATTGATTTTACAAAGAGTAGTACGATTTTTTTCGATTAAGTTTTACTCATAGAGTTTAATTACTTGTAACTCCATGATCTTAATTTTTAAATAAAATAAATTATTATAGTATTGTGATGAATGACATGAATGGGAAATTATTTATGAATGAAATGCTGCTTTTATAGAGAGAGCCAGGCGTGTTATTTTTTCTATGACGTTATTTGAATGAATGTCAGTTGTTTTCGATGAAGTTTTCAAATATAATAAGTTTTTGTACTATTAAGATGATTTTAAAAATATTTTCGAGGAATGTATCGCATTTTCGAGATGTTTAAACCAGGCAATTTATATTTCAATGCCGCCATTTGAATGAAGTTCATTTTTTTCGATGAAGGTTTAAGTTTTCAAATATAATGAATGAATGTTGTATTGTGATAAGTTTTAAAATATTACCGAGGAATGTATTGCATTTTAGACATGTTTAAATAAAATTGCATTGAAGTGGGAAAGTGTTTCATAATCAATGCTTTAAGCATGATTGATCTTTCTTGTTTAATTTTTATCGGCCCCTCTTAGATAAATTGGGTCAGTCAGAAAATTTGTAGTTTTAATGCAACAAGGTGATTAAAAAAAACCGCATATCTGTGTCTATAAAATTGAGCGAGTTCTATTTAATTGAAAATTGAGCATTGTGAATGGGGACCATATATCATATTAGAAATGTAAATTTGTGACATATCACGAACAAGATAAAACTGGATGATAATATATCGAATACCCAACCGAATAGTGAGTACCACTACTTTATATGATCTCTGTCTGTGTAATGCTTTATTTAGATGCATTTGTGATAAAAAAAATTTGATACATATTAACGTATTTTTGATCTAAACAATTTCCTTCGTCCATTTGTTTTCTATCCCTATTTTTACTGATGAAACAGTCTTTCACATGGTACGGGGAAGTGGTATAAGTCAGATTTTTTCCTTCATCATAATTCAGTTGATTTTAAACATACAGATATGCGGGTTTTTTAATGATCGTGTTGCGTTAAAAATAAAAATGTTCTGATTGGCCCAATTTGTCTAAGGGAGTCGTATAAAAATTTAAAAAGTTTAACATTTTGAAAATTAATGGGAGGACTATTTCATCAACGTAGTCTTATTTCCTATGTTATTTTCAACATTTTTGCCATTTACATTGCCCGCTTATCTACAACAGGTAAAGAATTAAAGTGCGTTTCAATCTTTTTGGGACACCCTGTATAGGGAAAGTAATAAAGTATTATTTATAAGTAATCTATTGATTTAATGATATTGATCAGAATTATTTTGTTTTATATTTTTTGTACATTTTTGATAATATTATTTTGAAATTTACAAACTCTCAACAAACTCTTTTCCCTTACGAACTCTACTTGTTCAATATCGTTGAAATACTACAGGCTCATAGGAATAATATATCTTTCATAATATCATTTGAAATAACTATAAGTTTAATCTGAATTGATCAATTTAAGTGAAATCGATCGGCACATATCTATCCGTACACACATACAAGCAGGAACACTCTCATAAATCTTTCATCAGAGTTTTGAGATAAATAAACAAACATAATAGAACGCACGTTTTGAAGAAATATTAAATTGTACTCAAGTTAATTAAGACTTCAACCTAAAAAGTCCCAATCTGTTGAAATAATACCCTATCAAATTTTGTCTACAACATTTACTATCCGCCTTTCAAAACATGACTGTAAATTGAAAATAAAGTACTCTTAAGTATATCTAGTTCATGAAAACAATTGTTCTCAAATAAAACTAGCATCGAGATTAAAATGGATAAAAATAACATTCAAAGTTTGTCGCATCACTGACATAAAGGAATTCGAAATTCTTCGCTGTATATCCACATGCAAAATTGAATAGAATTTGATTCATTCTGCACTTGCAGTTAATTCAGATGACAGCCTAATAAAAGATCTCAGAAAACCAGCTTAAAATTTTTAATTAAATGCGAGTTCTTGCAATCTGACATTTAAAATAAACAGAAGAACAATATTAGTGTTATTAGCATATTAGAAATTCGGTGATTTTAAAATCAATAAGTTTCCCTGCTTGAAGCAAACTTTTCAAAAATGTGATACATTTGAAAATTGATAAAATATTATGTTTTTGAAAGGGAGGTAAGGATTTTTAATCAACTCATACCCGTAGCAGGAAGTGCTATTGTATTAATTACGGACTAAAAATTTCAGCCACATTCACAAATTCCACATACAGAATCGACATTTACTGTGACAGATAGTCCTGCCTTAATTCAAACTCTTAATTTTAAAAATAAGTTCTCAATGATACAAATCTGCTGTTGAATTTTTATAATTGAGGTAGCCCGTAATATTGTTTTCCATTTTGTTTGCCTTTAGACACTTTTCTGTGAAGTTTTTTTAATCTTAAACGAAACGTTGATTTTATTTTGCTGGGACTAATTTCATCGTATTGGAACTTGCTTTGTTTTGTTGCGATTTGTCTTTTGTTGTTGAGGCACTTCTGTTGTTTTTTGTAACTCTACAAATACAGTTTCCTGTCCATTTTCGGATTGACTGAACGGTTTTAAATTCTTCTTTATAATTGGTTTTTCCTAAATACATTCATTGTTTGTTTATATCCAATTGGTGAGTTCTGAAACGAACGTTTCTCACTGCAGTTTTCAGGGGACCTATGAAAGTCCTTAAGCAATTCATTGATGTTGTAAGGAAATATCCATGAGATCATACGTTAGATCTATCTATAAATAAAGTGACCATACCTGGTAAAATAAACATTATCGCAGCGTCCCTAGTGGATAATTTATGCTTACTTTTTAAAAAATTTTGACTAGATCGGTTATGTAGATCAATAGCCGTGCCAAGTAACATCTGCTGTCCTGCATGGGGACAGGATAAATTTCGGATCACGAATGAAAGAGGCTGGGTAAAATGAGGCGCTACACACAGTTCGAGAAGTAGTCTAGTTAAAGTTCTGTGAGATTCGGTTGGAGGTGGGAAGGAGTCCATCGAGCAGGCTCTAGGATTGACATCCCTACAATAATATGATCGTAAGGATCTAGTATCACTTTTTGGCCAAGACAAGGTTTAGATGTCTTAGGAAGAAGTTGGGTAAGCATCGACGATTTATAGCTCGTCCACTGATTACTTAAAGATAGTGTATCACTAGGCCCCCTCCAAAGTCTATTAATGATCTGTTATGTTTTATAAGGGGCATGTGCAATACTAGCTGTTTTGTACCTGTCTATATTGGGTTACGTAGCCAGCTGCTGTATTTTGAGTGAGTGCACACTAAATGTGTTTAATCTATTTGCCTGCATCAGTGTGTTACTGCTCCTGGCCGTAATTACCTTTTGTATCCATGACTATCAAAGTTTAGAGTTATGTTACTTTTACGCGACCTACCTATTAAATCTCGTAGCCAAAGTCAATAACTTTTTACAAGGAAGCCGGAAAAGGCTATTTACTCTATAATGACACCCGATCAGATACCGTTATAGAGTAGTGTGAGCAACTTCATCTGAGTTAAAGACCCGTCCTTTACAAGTTGAATCCACTTGTTTAATTAGCAGAAGTCGACACACAGAATAAGCGAAAGACGTATACGGAAGGTAATAAATACCTGCCAGAAAGTTGCACCAACATAGCTTCTAACAAGGTGATAGCTGCGATGCTTGCTCTTGTCAAATTACGCGGTAAGATTCTTTCTGGAATTTAAATATGTATTTTTCTTCTGACGGATGGTACTTTATATAGACTCTACACTACTTTTCTGTTTATGTCAGGTTTGCTTAATATTAAGACAGCAATTAGCCAATAACCTGCGTAAAACAAATGTCTTCTGTAGAAGTTTCATTGTCAATGCCTACTCAATAGATAATGATTTACAACTTTGTAAATTACATATTTTCGTCCACCCTACTTTGTTGCTGAGATGCGCTATCCCAACTTTCTAAGTCCTAACTCTCCACTAGCTGCGTTGAAATCCCTTTTATTCGATCGAGCATGGTTCCTTTACTAAAGACTGACCTAACGTTTACAAAGACCTTTCCTTACAAAGTTAATGGGGT
Organism: Amaurobius ferox; assembly: GCA_951213105.1. Lineage (NCBI taxonomy): Eukaryota > Metazoa > Arthropoda > Arachnida > Araneae > Amaurobiidae > Amaurobius > Amaurobius ferox. The sequence goes on along the minus strand of OX578138.1, from coordinate 55,335,521 downwards.
GTTTAAGGACTTTTCTATGGACTCTGTGTCTGTTGTTGTTACTAATCTTAACTGGTCTAGCCGATAGGCTAGACCAGGTCCATGGGACCAAAAAGTCCAAGACAAGGAGGGAACTCAGTGTCAAATCCTCCTTGACAAACCTCAGGCAGGACAGAAGATGATCAGGGGTGGAATGATTGATGTCACAATTCCTACAAATGGGGAAAATCTTATTGCCCTGATCAAATTTAAGGCATTTCAAGTGACCACTTAAGAGTCTGGTCAAAGCAGTCTGCTGCACACGATTGCCCACAAAATCAATAGCTCCATCCAGCCGCTTGTCACAATACCAGTCATGTGCTGAAGGAGATCGCCAAGAAGTGGCGGTTGTAGATTTTACTCTTGAGTAGATCTCCAAAAACGTCAAGATGTTAGAGGTCAAATTCATTGAAGTTTCCTCCTTAGCTAGGGTATCAGCCATCTTATTTCCGCTAAGTCCAGTATGCGATGGGAACCACTGCAAATGAACATTATGGCAGTATGAGCGTTTCCTCAGTGAAGTAAGATTAGAGACAGAGGTTCTATCACCAGCACGAAACCAATTTTGAAGGTGTTTGATAGAGCTGCGGCTGTCGGTCAAAATCCAAATATCTTTATGTGGTATGTTATGCTATATTAATATGTGGAGCAGGAAGCTGCAGCCTTTAGATCCTCTTCAATTGCTATTAGCTCTGATCGAAAGACAGAGCAATGGTCTGGGTTTCGAATTTTCGAATTTTGATAGTGAAGCTACTCGAAGGTGTTTCACCAAGACTCCACTACCACAATTGTTATACTCATTTTTACTGCCATCTGTAAAAATTTGAAGGGCATTGGAGGGAATACTGTTAAGTACTCTGTGTCTACTGCAGCCTATGTTGAATGTTGAAGGCCCAGACCACACAACTGTAGCTTATGTTGTTGTTGCTGAGACCCAGACCGTCCGATCTACCAGAAAGGGCTGTAGCTTATGTCGAAAGCCCAGGCCAACCGACTCGTCCGATGTGTAATATTCCCTTACTGGAATATTTTCTTTTGAGAACCAGACAGAGGAAACACCCGCACATGTTTTTCTGTGCCGTGCATTTAGAGTTGTTAGATTCAGAAGAGGGTTGCCAGATTTGGCGATTTGTCACCAATTTGAGACATTTGGCGAATTTTCGAAAATAATCGAGAAACACCTCGAAGTAACCAGTATTCTACAAGGTGCTAGAGATTTCCAGAAGTTTCTATAGAGAGTCTATAAAAGGAATCATCATTCAGTTGAAAAGCAGTGGACGAGATACTAGCTACATTGAACTGTGACTTACGTTAATGTTATAAGAATAGCAGCTGCTGTTTTATAAAATGACTTTTGTCAATATTCTGATAATAGTATCAGTTAGTTTGTTAAATTGGTGAAGCATGCATGCATTTTACTGTATATTGTTCCTGTTTACGCTGTGATTGTGAATAAACGTGTTAGTTATCCAGAAATTTGCACTTATTTTCGTATCCTGAGGCGCACCCAATATTCCAGATCATACCACGTAATAATACCTCTCTGGCTTTTATATTTATATCCATTTAATCTTTTTAAACTTTTAAATTTCTTTGTATTCTTAGAACTGAGTAAAGGAATGCAAAGTATCTTCAGATATGTATACTACACTGACTTAACTTATGCTTAGTTACGTTGCTTAATTTCGTTTATGAATCAATGTTTAATGACTTTTACTATGTTAACGATACAATCGGAATTTGAGTCTGTGTTCAGATAGCTACGTCGAAACTCGCGTCGCCTCTATATCGTAAAATCTGTAATACGTTTTTTTTTTTTAAATTATTACTTTCAGTTCATGACGGCATGCAAGTAATAACTTTTAAAGGCCAGATCCGAATAATTAATCATCCCTATATCTTAACAATGAGTTGAAATTAATATTGGACGTAATCCGAGTGACTTTAGAAGCCATTTATCTTGTCTTTAAGCTTAGTGTTACAAATCCTTTCTTCTGCTCCTAGCGAAGTGTACAAAGGATGGTGCCATTACTTGAAATTCTGATCCATCATATTTCCGGATATTTACTTACATATGTTTACTTCATGCACGGTTGGTAAAGAACATTATGGATTATGTACAGTATTATAACTGGATATGTGATACATTAAGAAAAAATCAAATATTTGAGAAAATATTTTTTCCGAACGCAAATAATGGTGTATATTTTCATTAATCATTGAGTGATATTAGGTTACGTAATATGAAATTTAAAAGGGACCAACTTATTAGAAACCGAACTTATTAGAAACCACATTAATTGAATTAATAAATGTAGAACAATTAAGCGTGACAATTCTGTCATCTGGATTTTAAGTGCCCCATTAGAATATTAAATTCGAGAAAATGGTACATTGCCCACGTATGCCAAAGCGACTAGGTTGCATTTTTCAACAGTATTGATATATATCAAGTTTGTTGGCAGTCGCATTCTTGATTATGGCATTTGACGTTTTCGTGCTTACTCAGTGATAATTTTCTTAACTTATCTCGACGATGTCCAACGGTCATCATCTCACACTTCCTTCTTTACACCTTCACATCAGATTGGTTGGTAGATGAAGTTTGCTGAAATTCACCGCTAAACCACATTCTGGTGAGGTAACAAGTTTTTCCAACGAATGACCTCAAACCTTCTCATCAACCGTCTGAAATTTTTGAGGGTTTCATCAGATCTATCCAATTTGCTGGAGAGCCAGTTAACTTGACCTGTAAGCTCTACGTAATAGCACTTTATCTGCTTGTATGTCGGATATTGCTATATGGGCAGTAGTTCCACTCGACTCCGATTAAGACGTAAATAATCACATCTTATAATGTCACATGTATTGTCGGAGTGGCGCTACAATTGCATTTTTTGTTGTTTTGCTGATCTCATGAATCCTTGAACACAATGGGGGGGGGGCGGATTAAAATGTGGGCAGAGCACGAGCCCAGTAATGTTCAAAGATTTAACTTACAATGGTAAATGTTCTGACGGACACATTTTACATGATCCGTTAAGTGGCTTTTCAACCCTGTATCTCAGAAAATAAAAATATCAGAATGTTGATTTTTGAATTTTCTGACAAGTAGGTATGATGAGACAAGACGTTATTAATTTGTTTTATTTTTCCCTGATCTATTTTCTGTATCAAACTGTTGCTTGTAAGACAAGAAATTACACAACTTCCTAGTAACCTTTCTGATAGGTCGGACGGTCTAGGTCTCAACAACAACAGCAACTTCTTAGTAGAATAGAAAGCAGGCATATGTTAGTTAGCTGCAGTTGTTCCGGGGGTTTTATAGTTTCCTTCTTTAGACCAAAACATAATATAGTTAGAACAGTATGAGCCTATCACAAAAGCTAAGACTGAACTGTAAAGAGGAAAGTGGTGAAGAACTGAGAGCGAACTGAGAAGCTGCTTGCCTCTTCGCAGTTCGCTCTCGGCCTCTTGTTATGGACGCATACTGTTCTAACTGTTCTGTTTTTGCATGAAGATGGGGGCTTATAACGTCCTCGAAACAATTGTAGTCACCTAACTGACGTATGCCTACTTTCTTCAAAGAAGTAATGTCAGATCTGCCCAAACTGTTCCTGCGTTCTACAAATAAGTTGTTGTTTTTGTTGAGACCCAGACTGCCCGACCTACCAGAAACGTGAAAAGTGACTGTTTACAAATGAGTTGTGAAGTTTTTGTTAATATAATAATAATTCTGGTTTATATAATATAATATTGTTTTTCTTTGAAGTTTTCACTTTTACACCTAAGCTCAAAAACCGGCTAATAAAGTTAGAAGTTTGATATTCGTCATGTTGAGTATTCCATTGCTCCTCTTAAAGAAAACGCAGAAATATCTCACTAAAATTTTAAGTAACTGCAATAACTATTCCAAATTTCTCAAATGTTGTATTCATCATTTTATATCAGTTTTATAAACTTGGCAATAGCTCTTCACCTCAGTAATTTTTATGACTGACACTTCTTGTAAAGTCGAAGAACTTGGCTTTTGTTTCACAAGTTTGTTTTTTAGTGGATAATTACACATTCCATAATGCACGTCCGTATTTCTAAATGCACTATTACTGGCATTTCAAATTCAAATGGATTTTTGATGCAAAAATAACTCCACAAAAACTATTCATGCTATTAAAGTTTTAAAATATAAAAAGTCGCAAAGGAAACAGTGCATGACTGTACATGACTTTTACTATATTTTTTACTTTATCTGGATACAGAAAGAAATGAAACAGTGAAAATTTATACAAGGGACAAATGTACAAAAAATTACATAATGAAATAGGTATGTCTGTTTGTGTTGGCTGTAGTGGAAAATCGAATCTTAAGACAGAAACAAAATTCGGTTCAGTGGTAGCTGAACTCACGAGACGATATTCCTTGTCGAGATTTTTTCTTTATTTCCAATTAGTTTAAACCTTTAAAGTCAGAATTTGGCTGAAATGTTGCCATTCTCAAATCAAATTTATTGATCAGAAGATTTTCTGACATACAGCGGCAAGACATATAGCGGTATTTCAGGACATATAACGGCAATCTATGACCGGATTATTTATCACTGTAGTAGGAACTGTAGTTTAAAATACAAAATTCTAACTTTTTTAATTTTTGAGATATTGTTTTTTTGTAAAAAAAAAAAATCTTGAATCGGACCTAAACTTTAAAAGATAGCATTTAATTCTTTAATTTTACTTCCATGGTTAAAATATTTTAATCATTTTTTTTTTCAAAAAATGCATCACATTGACTGTCGTTCCTATTAATTCGAAAATGATGGCGCATGCAAGTATTTGTAACGCTTGATGTCTTCACCTCTTCGTTTGTTTAGTTTTTTTGCTTTGGGGATTGCTATGACTGCAGATGAGTGTTCAATTTATTTGTTTGAGTGATATTATATGCAGGGTGATCTTTCAACAAAAAAAAGGGCGTGATAATATACGTCATGAGAGAACAATATTTGTAATGGAACCTAGGGTCGCATTCCATTTATAGTGCCAGAAAGAGGGTCCGATACTTCCCTCAACATATCCCGGATGCGACATATCCCGGATGGTGGATTGGACATAGTGGACCTGTGCTTGGCCTCCACGCTCCGTGGACCTTAATTCAGTGGAATTCTACTGGAGACATATGGAAATATTGGTGTACGAGACACTTGTGGTCTTCCTGGAAGATCTCGTTGCAAAAATCGGGTGCGACAGTCTTTCATTCGCCGGTGTCGGCGGTGCAACGACGCCCTCGGACGCTACTTTGAGCAGCTACATTAAGTTTTTATGCAAATGGAAATGTGAAACTCCGAATTTTGCTAAGGATCTTTTTTTTCACTGTCGAAGGATCAACGTGGATGCATAACTTTACTCTTTTCTGGCTCTATGAGTGGAATGCGGTCTTAGGTTCCATTGTTATTATTCGTCTTGACGTGTACTATCACCTTATCTGTTGAAACAGTTTACGATCATCTTGCATATTATTTAAGCAGAGACGCTTATTCAAAGGTTTTCATCTTATATCCCAAGGAAACATCACGCATTCGTGATAGTGAATGTTATATCATGATTTGTATCTGTTTCCACGTTTAGTATATTTGCAAAAGTTATCAAACTCTAAAACAAATTGCAGCAAACCATTAACATCAAAAATATCTAAATTCTGTTATTTCAAGATGACATGCAAACATTATCACCATATTTCCAGCTTAGCATACTTTATCATTATCCCGCCCTAACAATGAGTTAAAATTGATATTTGACGCCACGGAGTCTGGAACAATTTTATATTCTTTGAATCACATTACACATCGTTTATTTTTGCTTTTAACAAAGTTTATAAGGAGTGTTGGTAATGTTTGAACTCGATCCGTCATGCTTCCTGATATTCACTTCCAGAGATTTTAAAACAACGTTAGGGATTATGATTTGTGCATTTCTGTCTCATTGATATGAAATAAGATGGATTGCAAATTTTAGAAAGGATGCTTTTGAGTATATTTATGTTAAAATTTATCATTATTTTCATGTTAAAATAATGATATAAGTGATGATAGTGTAATGAGTGAATGACGATATGATAATTAATTGATAGTGTGATAACTAAATGGTAGCGTCATAAGTAAAAAAAGCTGATGTGGACAGCACATGGCTTTCCCTGCAGACTCAAATTATTTGTTTCTTTATTTCTTTAATAATTCATTGTATTGAGTTTAATTGCACAAAATAACACTAAATTTGCTTTTTAATTCAATTTCTGTTTTTATTTGGTAATTGGAAACTTTTCTAAAAGTGGCATAACTAAATTCGAAAAATCTTAAATATCTAGAGAACTGTTAGTCTTAGAGTAATGGAGTTGTTCCCTCATCAAAAATTACGTATAAAACAAGCATTTAATTAATATATTTCAACATACGTAGCTTTTTTTTAGATTTTGGTGATTTTTGAGGCCCATTTCGTAAAAAAAGGCAGGTTGTTTTTTTTTCGATTAATACCAAAATCTAATCAGCACCAGACTATCGTACAAGTAACTTATCTACTAAATTTTGTGAAATTTGGTCAATTAGTATTTTAGCTAGAGTGGATACTTGAAATTTTTACAGGCCATTTCACAAAAAAATGCGGGTTCTCTTATTACGAATCGTATCAAAAACTAATCAGCATCAGGGTCATACCAAAGTGACGTACCTATCAAATTTTATGAAGTTCGGCCCATAAGTATTTGAGTTAGAGTGGATACATACATTGCACAGACACACAGACACACACACAGACATCACGCTAAAAATAGTTTTTTCGTATTTTAGAGGTCTCGAAACGAGAAGATCCGTCGAAAACTCGAGTTGCGATTTTGGGCATGATTCCAATACTTTTCCTATACATTACCATGTATTGCAGGAAAAGTAAAAATATGATGTGGGCAGCACATGACTTTCCCTGCAGACTTATATCCATGTTCTCTTTATTTTAATTAAGTTTAATTCACTTTTAATTCAATTTTCGTTCTCATTTGGTAACTGCACTTATTTTCAAAGGTGGTGTAGAGAAATACGAAAAAAACTAAAATATTTCGAGAACGGCTAAACCTAGTGTAATGAGGTTGGTCTTATTTTTTACTTTGTTAAAAATTACGTATAAAACAAGCTTTTAATGGATATATTTGAGCGTACGTAGTTTCTTATTTTAAATTTTGAAGATTTTTGCGGGCCATTTTGCAAAAATTTTTTTTCCGAATCGAACCAAAATCTAAGCAGCACCAGGGTGACCCACAGACGACATATCTACCAAATTTTGTGAAATTCGGTCCTTTAGATTTTTTGCTAGAGTGGATACAAGCCTTTGCTGGCCATTTCGCAAAAGAAGGCGGGTTCTTTTATCCCCAATCGTATCCAAAACTAATCAGCACCAGATTCGCCCATAAGTGACTTACCTACCAAATTTTATGAAAATCGGTCAATTAGATTTTTAGTCAGAGTGGATACAAAATCTGCACAGACAGACACACAGACCCACAGACAGACAGACGTAGGCGTAGAGAAAAAACGAAAAAACTAAAATATCTCGAGAACGGCTAGTCCTAGTGTAATGGGGTTGGTCTTATTCTTTTCTTCGTTAAAAATTACGTATAAAACAAACATTTAATGGATATATTTGAGTATACGTAGTTTTGTAATTTAGATTTTTGACGATTTTTGCGCCATTTTTTTAAAAAAAAGAAGGTTGTTCTTTTCCGAATCGTACTGAAATCTTACCAGCACCAGAGTATCCTACAAGTAACTTATCTACCAAATATTGTGAAATTTAGTCAATTAGTATTTTAGCTAGGGTAGATACATGAAATTTTTACTGACCATTGTGTAAAAAAAGGCGGTTCTGTTTTTACGAATCCTACCCAAAACTAATCAGCACCAGGGTCTCACCCAAGTGACTTACCTACCAAATTTTATAAAATTCGCTCCATTAGTTCTTTTAGTTAGAGTGGATACCTACATTGCACAGGCACACACACAGACGTTATGCTAAAAATAGTTTTTTCGTATTCTAGAGGTGTCGAAACGTGTAGATCCGTCGAAAATTCGAGTTGTGATTTTCGGCATGATTCCAATACTTTCCCTATACATTACCATGTATTGCAGGGAAAGTAAAAATCTGATGTGGGCAGCACATGACTTTCCCTGCAGACTTATATCCACGTTCACTTTATTTTCATTAAATTTAATTCAATTTTTGTTCTCGTTTGGTAACTGGACTTATTTTCAAAGGTGGCGTAGAGAAAATACGAAAAAACTAAAATATCTCGAGAACGGCTAGTCCTAGTGCAATGGGGTTGGTCATATTCTTTTCGTCATTAAAAATTACGTATAAAACAAGCATTTAGTGGATATATTTAAGCATACGTAGTTTTTTCTTTAGATTTTGACGATTTTTGCTGGTCATTTCGCAAAAAAGGCAGTTTATTTTTTCCGAAGCGTACCATAATCTAATCAACACCACAGTAACCCACAAGCGACGTATCTACCGAATTTTGTGAAATTCGGTCCATTGGTTTTTCAGCTAAAGTGGATACAGGCTTTTGCGGGCCATTTCGCAAAAAATGGCGGGTTCTTTTATCCCAAATCGTATCCAAAACTAATCAGAACCAGATTCGCCCACAAGTGACTTACCGAATGTTATGAAATTCGGTCAATTAGTTTTTTAGTTAGATTGAATACGATATTTGTACAGACAGACAGGCAAACAGACAGGCAGACACACAGACGTCACGCTAAAAATGGTTTTTTCGTATTCTAGGGGTCTTGAAACGTGTAGATCCGTCGAAAACTCGAGTTGCGATTTTCCACATGATTCCAATTCTTTCCCTATACATTACCATGTATTGCAGGGAAAGTATAAAGGTGTTTTTGGTTATTATGGGATAACTGCTAGTCGCACTGTACAGAAAAGAAACATATCTTGTTCGCATTTTCCAATAATTCCATAAAAACGAAACTACCTTATATATTTTTGGGAATAAACAATCTTTGAAGTAAATAATTAAAAAATAAATATCGACATTTTCCATTTTTACTTTCTCATACATAATATTAACAATAATATGATAAATAAATGATATTAACGATAATATGATAAATAAATGATAGTGTGATAACTAATTGGTACTGTGATAATTCAAAAAAAATGTTTTTGGTTATTATTGGATAACTGCTAGTCGCACTGTACAGAAAAGAAACTTATCTTGTTCGCATTTTCCAATAATTCCATAAAAACCAAACTACCTTACATATTTTTGGGAATAAACAATCTTTGAAGTAAATAATTAAAAAATAAATAATATCGACATTTTCCATTTTTACTTTCTCATACATAATATTAACAATAATATGATAAATAAATGATATTAACGATAATATGATAAATAAATGATAGTGTGATAACTAATTGGTACTGTGATAATTCAAAAAAAATGTTTTTGGTTATTATTGGATAACTTCTAGTCGCACTGCACAGAAAAGAAACATATCTTGTTCGCATTTTCCAATAATTCCATAAAAACCAAACTACCTTATATATTTTTGGGAATAAACAATCTCTAAAGTAAACAATAATAAATATTATTGATGTTTTCCTATGTTTACTTTCTCATATGTAATATTAAGAAAGTATTGTTTTCACGAAGATATTCGATTTCGAGATTTTCATGCGAATATATATGTTTTAAAACCTTCTGAACATGTTTTGACTCTTCTTGGAGTGATATCGGTTTGCCTGCTTGTTTTCCTGCCTGTCTGTATGTATGTCTGTGGTCGATTTTTTGTGTACACGATAGTAGCTACAAATATTAATGGATTTTCGCAAAATTTTTATATCCAGCTTTGTTATAAAAAAATCTACAACTATGTAGATTTTTATGAAATTCGAAAGAACATTTTGAATTTTATTTGAAATTTTATATTTTCTTACCATGGTAGCATAGGGCAAAATTTTACATAATCATGTATAAAAGGATTTGCTTATTACTCAAAGATCACGAGACTCAATAATTTCCATCACTGTAATGAAAAATAGATAACCGCAATACAATTTTTTTTATTCGTCCCGTCATTAACCACCCAAGTGTCCAAGTGACCTCCCCGGGGAGTACATTGGCAAGTATAGTATCAATCGAAATATTTTTATAGTCCTTTAAAATAAAGGGTAACATGCTATAGTTGTATTCACGTGGACCCACAAAACCGATTTTTCAAACTTACTTTTTCTTGTAAAATTTGAAACAAAAAGGCATTCTGGTATGATAAAGTCGAGTTGAACCACATTTCAGTTAATTTTCTTTTTTTTTACGATGAAATGGAACCGCTCTCTTCAATGGTCAGTCCAGGATCATGAATTATGTTTTTATTCTATGAAAAAGTTTCAATTAAAATGTGACATAATCTGAATGACTTTGACAACTCATCTCCTCTTTGAACTCAGCTTTACAAATACTCGCTCATTCTACACTATATGAGTGTAAAAAGATTGTTCTTGTGATGAAAGAAAAATTAATAAGAGTTAAACTGAAGGTAAACATTAAGCACATAATTGAAATTGCTGCATTAACCCATCATTATATCCTTTGTGCGAGTTCCTAAAATAAAATTATTAACTAACATATGACACAATTGACTTCCACAATCTTAAATTTTAAAATAAACATTATTTATTACACATATTGTAATTACGATCAACTTACATTACTTATATATATATATACTCTTAAGGAGGAGAAACTACAAGTGTGAGACCAGGATTGTACTAGCTCAAAATCATATAGACCTCATATTTAATGTAGATTTGCACATATACCTGTTTGTTGTCTTTGACATTGAAAACACGGTTGGACCTTCATTCACATTTGTCATGGCAAGAAACACACTCTAATTGTCGAATGTCACAGCTACTGGGCGGTCGGACTCTACTTGTCGAAAAGCCACCGCTACTTAGCTACTTAGTCATTGCTTGTCATCATTTTTAAAGCACGACACTTTTAGCTGGTCATTTTGAATTTTCTGTCTCTCAATCCCTGAATATATCTTGTTGAACTTTCTACTTGTTGCCACATCATTTCCCCTGAGATTCAGATACGCTCTCCGTATCTTATTGGTTGATCCTCAGGGCGATGCACGAACACTTCATTGGCCAGCTTACTATCCAATCAGTTTGGTTTCAGCCTTTGCCTCAAGGAGATTTTCAACTCAACCACACCTGTAATTTATGTGCACTGAAGTTATTACGTTCATGACCTCATGACCCCCTGGGCCAGGGCAGTCGTAAACTGGCGCATACGAGTCTGCGCTTTGTTTCGCATTTATATATAGTAAATCTTTGTAATCATTGAAACTGCTTAAATGTCTCCTGGTTTCACAGTTATATATACTTGAAATATGAGCTATCATGTTTGCGCATGTTTACTTAAGTGTAGATAAGAAAAAAACATTAAGGACTCTGTTTTGTGATTAGGTCTATATCATTAATATAGAGTGTGATGGCAGAAGTAAGGTACTATGGTACATGGAATAAACTATGGTGCTATGAAATAAACGTCAAGTTTAAGCCTGAGCCATAAAATGTTAGCTCACTCTAACGATTGTTGACTCCAATACTTGACGTTAAATTTTATATATTTTATGATGGAGCAATAAAGAAGTCCTACAGCAATTTAATTATTATGATGCAATTTAAGATTCCTACACACGAAGAGGAGTCCCTTGATGCTTTTAACCACGGGCCATGACATAAGAGTAGTGTATGGGGGTGACTCTGGGACAAAATGACTATGTCATTTTGAACCCAGAGTCACCCCCATACACTACACTTTCCTCCATTTTTTAAAAAACCAGGACAACCTCTTAAGACCAAAAATGCATAAAATCATTCAAAAATGCATAAAATCATTCAAAAATGAGTATTTTTAAAAAAATCAAAAATCAAGAGAGTTTTAGGACTCTAAAATTTAATACATTTTGACTTATATTTAAGTCATATAAGACATTATTGAAACCAAATCTATCAAAATCTTTGAATATATGAAAGAAAATAATATCAAATATATTAGAGATTAACATGGTATTAAGATAAATGCGTGAAAAAAGAGGACCGAATGAATGGAAGCCCTCTAATATATTAAAAATGCTCTGTTTTTAAAGGGTGGGGTTGAGACCCCCGTCTTTTATAAAATTAAAAAGAATTATAAAAATATGTCAAAATTAAAAAAGAGGCAGGTTTAGATAACACGATCCCAAAATAGGATCATCTCAGAAAATGATAAATATAAAGAAGAGTATAATATTATAAATTATATAAAATATAGAAAATTGATACATGGTTATATACTATAAATTTTCAGGTGGGTAAACATAACCCCCACCTAAATATGACACAAAGATCTTTAAAAATGATTAACCTTCATACGTTGTTCAAATTTAGTATACACCTAAGGTGTTCGGGTCAAAAATGACCCATGGTGTAATTTTCAATATTATTGAATTGAAGTCATACTTTATAAATATTAGTAATGTAAATATATAATATATGTAATGTAAATATGTAATATGTATAAATGCAATGTAATATATAAATATATAATGTAATTCAATCATTCATTCCTGCAAATCACTGTCAACTTTCAAATACAATACAATGAAGTATTTTTCTTGTATTTATTACATATATTTATTTTTATATAGTAGATATTTTTATATTTCAGAACATTCGTTTGATGAAAGCAAAATTACACAGTACAGACTAAATATTTGCGAAATATTTAGCTTACCGCCAACAATACAATTCTGGAAGTTGTTCCGTTTATATACAATTGTTACACACTTGAATGAAATGTTTCTAACAAGTAAAGTGTCCACATTTGAAGCACTTTACATAACTTGTGTTGTCAGTCTGTGGGCACAAGTGACATCTTCCCATTTTGCCAGCAGTTGCTACACTTCCGGATGCTTCAGGTCGGGATTCAGGTTGTCCTGAGTTTAGAATATTCATCGCCAATTCTCAGGCTGCCCTTGCTCTTGCCAGATGTTTTCTGCCGTCAATGTGGTGGGTTACCAAAGTCATACCAAGTTTATCAATGAAGATTCTCGTTTTGCGAAATGACCTCATCTTCCATGCTGGATTGATCTTGATAAACAATAGGAATGCATTATACGCCGAAATGTCCAGGATGTTGGAGAAAACTACAATGGGCCATCTGTTTGTCTTCCTCCGACAGGAATAGTGGGAGACCAGTTTATCTAACGTGTCTACCCCTCCATTGGTGATGTTATAGTCCAAAATGATTTGAGGTTTCCTTGTGACTGTGTCTACTATTTTACTGTCATGGTGAAGAATGCTCTGGAGAACCACACACTTGCCTCTCTTCGGGATGTACGATACAATAGTTGTATCCCTCGTGAATGCAAATCTCGATGTGTGGTTTGGGGACCCTTTTGCAAGCAACTGCAGAGGAATTGTTGGCTTATTCTTTCTCATTGTTCCAATCAATGTCAGTTTTTTCAGAAAAAGCTGTTCAAGTTCATACGACGTGAAAAAGTTATCACATGTTACATTATGTCAATTCAAACCTTGAACGAGATCGTTGACAACCCTGAGATCTTGGTTTCTGTCTGGTGCAGAACCAGGCTTATTTCCAAGGTAGGGCTGTATATTCCAGACATAATTGGTAGTGTTGTCACAAAGTACCCAAAATTTTATGCCGTACATGGCTGATTTCATGGGCATGTACTGGCGGAATGAGCACCTTCCTCGGAAAGCTACCAGTTGTTCAACCACAGTAACGTACATTTCAGGGTTATACAATTGTCACAGCAATAATAATTAATAGGGGCATTGCCACAGCAATAATAATTGAATAATATATTGGATTTTATATATTTTATTTTTCCTATGCACTAAAAATTCAACATGGGTCAAAATTGACCCGAACGACTTATGTGTTACAATTTTTACTGTAAAAAAACTACCATTTGTAAAAAAAAATTACACATAACTGAATATTTACTATGACTATGAAAACAAAGTCACAAAATATTTTTGAAAAATTCCCCAAAATATAATAGATCTATACGAAATAAATTTGATATGGGTCAAAAAAGACCCGAACGCTGTAGGAAGGTTAAGCTTCCTCTAATTCATATTCGTATTTATCATCAATCATACCTGAATACTTAAATGTATATCTTCCTTTATTGATTTTATTTAATGATTCATCAGAATGTTTCGCATGTTTTTTCGCTAGGAAATACTATTTTTCTTCACCTTCCACATCTAACTTTACGATTACTGAATCTCCATATTTATTAATAATTTTACTCAATGATATCAGATCATATTTCCCAGGATTTAAATCTTTTAATTTAAACGTTTTGGGATAACCTCTAAGTCTATTGAATTCTTCCATTTATTAGTAAACATTTTTTTATAAATACACAGGAATCTAATCATAATAGAATAAGTTCTTTGAAATAACATATAAAACTCCTAATCCATTCGATTTAATATCTTCATTTTCTTCCTTTTCAATTAATACAGTCATCCTTTGAAAACTTTCTGATAATAGTTTTTTAATATGATCATATTTTATATACAAATCATACAATTCTTTACAAAGATAAGTCAAATAGTAAATTTCTTCAGAATTTGTAAAATTTAAAGCTCGAATATCACCTAAACACTCATCCATTTATTTGTAAACATTTTTATAAATATTAATAACCAAATGGTACAGTATCAAAATTATCTAAAATTCTTCTTTTATCATATCCAAACATGTATCTTTTATTCGTTTTATTCACTTTAATATTTCTATCTTTTTGTATTTGAAACTGAATTATTTCTACATCTATATGTTCAGTTTCACCTGTTATTGTTTTCATTCTTTCATCGAAACTGAGCTTAGTTTCACTCTCGTAATTCATTTTAAAACCTTTTACTTTTACCTTTCACAGATCCATCATTAAGAATACAGCCATAATCTTTACTGGCTCCAGAAATCCACGATGTCATATATTTATCTTCTCCTAATTCATATGTCCATTTTCGTAACATACAACCTGTTTTAACCTTATTAGTACCTTCATCAATAGAAACAATACTATATGTATCATAATACATCACTTTATCTCCTAGTTTATCGAGCATTTTATATAATCTTATTCTAGAGGAACTAGTTGTAAAAGCTGCTATATAAATATTCGTATTAAAGTTATTCTTGGTATATGCATCTTTCATCTTTTGTACACAATCCATTTGTACACAATCATCATTTAAAAATATCATATTCAAATCTTTAATTTTATCATTCAATATAATACTATAAAAATCTTCCAACTCTATTACATATTCAGTTTGTTTCATATTTTTTCTTTGTCCAAACTTACCCCATAATGAATTTAAACATATTTTGGCTATAAATCTCATATCAGGATTTTCTTTTATTTCACCTAAATCAATATCTAATTTTTCTTTGACAATCTTTTTATAATTATTAATGTATGTTTCATAATCTTTTTTATTTTTAAAATCTTTTGGCTTTTTTAATTTATCATCTGTTTCTAATTTAATTTTTAAAAACATTTTAAAATACTCTTTGAATAGTTTATCTGTTTTCTTTTCAAAATGCCAAACTTCATATATATTTAAAATTTTATATCCTTTTTCTATAGCTAAATTGACTTCATCCGTAGTCCAAGTACCTATAAAGCTTCTTTCATCATCTGTATGATCACATAATTTATTTCTTATTTCATAATACTTTTTACATAACACTTTTTACATTTTTTCTTTTCAGTATCTGTTTTATAATAGTAGCATTTAAATGTTTTTGAACATGATTTACACAAGCTAAATATCAATTTTTCTTCTTTATAAGGCAATACAGGATGATATAATTTTCTAGGAGGAAGTACTTTACACTGCATCATCCCAAACCAATTTTCATCATATTTTTTAGGATTATAGATCTTTTTAGGATGCCCAATTGGATAATAATCAAAATAATTTACAGTTGGATAGAGTGAACATACATCAATATATCGACCTTTCTCTTTATTTTTCATTTCATATTTTAATTTAGTTGGTTCACATCTACCCCCATAGAAGGCATCTCTAGGATTGAAAGGTGCTATAAAATCTCTTTTCCATTCTTTTTTCATATATTTTTTAATTTCTTTATCATTATCAAAATCACATTCCCATATCTCAATTAACTCATATCCTGCATCTTTTATCTTATTATTTATCTTTTTTGTTTTTCATATAAATCTGTCATACATATTTGATTTTGTTCATTTAATGTAGATTTTCTGTAACAACAATAACATCCATGCTAATGACAAACCTGAATTTGATATACAGTATTATTGTAAAAACCATCTACTTTATAAGTTTTATTGTCTAATTTTATTTTTTTCTCTCCTCCATTTAAAGCATGCTGTATATTTATTTTATGTTTTTGAGACAAATAATCTAACCAAGCAATTGATTTTTTACTGTATTGATCTCGTTTGATGATCTCTTCATCTATAGCTATTGTACCCTCAGGTACGAATTTATCTCTATATATAGCCATACAAACACTTGCTAAAGTGATATATTTAAAAGGATCTATATTAGCTATTTCTAAAAATAATCTTCTCAATTCTAAACATCCTTTTCTTAAAATATCTACATCAGACCTACAGTATTTTATAATTTCTTTTTGAAAATCAAAGATTTCATTTTTTACAGATTTGTACCATTTATTAAACAATTCTCTATCTTCTAAAGTCATAGTATCATATCCATAATAGTATTTTTCAGAATATTTTCCTATATAAGTTTGATTTTTAATAGTGTTAAACAAATGAGGAAAATATCTTTTTGCTAATTCTGTTAATCCAAACGTTTTAGGAAATTTTCTTAACGGAATCAATGTAAAATTAATAGAATCTATAAACCTTATATTATATTTGATAGCATTCATATAAATGAGTTTATTTCCTTGATAGATTGTAAAAACTTTAATTTTTTTTAAAAAAAGTATTTAGATATAAATTGAAAGTCAAAGCCTTTCCCACACACACATAATGAGCTAATACGGTATAACCTGCATGTTTCTTATCAAATAGCCACTTACAATAGTCGTTTTCATCCTTAAATATGTTTTCTTCTCCATTAAATTCTTGATTTATAATTAAATTGACTTCATGATTTCCAGTCTCTTGATTCGTTTCAACGTCAAAAAACATATATTTTTGTGTAAATCCTGAATATTTACATGCATCACACCAACTATATCTGTCATTACTTTTGTAATTACATTTGTTTTCACACATACTACCATACATATAATTTTCAGAAAATCTATGTTTTTGACATATATTACACCATTCTTGAGTGGAATAAATATTTTTACAGGTCCCACCCTTAGCTTTTTTTGTTTTCATATAACACCTATGATCTTTTGAGACCCATTGTCTACAATTTTTACATAGTCTTTCTCCACATATATGATCTTCAGGTGTTCTTTTATCTCTGTTGATATTTCTCTTACATTTTAAACATTTCCATAGTCTTTCGCAAAAAGACAATTTTTTAATTTATTTTTATGAATTTCAAAACAGTTTTCACCTTAAAAACTTCGAAAACATTCATTACACTGGATATCATCACCTTCACAATTACTTTCTTTTATAAAACATCTATCACATTTTAATAAACATTTATGCTGATCGCTTCTTTTATAACTCACAGTAATCACAATAATTGTTTTTTCCTAAAAATCCTGTAACAGATGTAATGGTATCAACATGATTTCTGTTTTTTAAAATGTAAATACAAGTAGTTTTATAAGTACCACTGTATATTCTTTCATTAAAATTTTCTCTACAAAATATAGTAATTTGTATATTTAAGAATTCTTCAAATTTTATAACATGCTCTAAATTACAAATATCTAAAGGAATTTCACACATTTCATGTAATTTTTCAGCTAACGTTTTTTGTAATATTCTTCCTTTTTTAATATATAGAATGTCATTTTAGTTAGTTTTTTATAGTTTAATTTTTCACATAAAAGTTCAGGATCTTGAATAGATAGAGCAACTACAATAGATCTAGATAAACATATATTATCGTTACTTTTAGTTTGACAAATACTCTTTTTGTTTACAATATCATCATCTTTGTGAATTTTTAGATGTTTTCCTCCGTGTGGCAATTCTATGACATGAAAATCGAATGTACATTCTTTAATATCTAATTCTTTGTATTCAATTTTATGTGTTAAAACATCTAAATAAGTATCATAAGCCTCTCTAGTTGACATCATTTTAGGATGAAAAAGTTGACTTAATGCAGGATTGTGTACTATAATATCTACTTTTCATTCTACTTTTCCAATAGCTTTTCTAAATAAATCCTTTAAAATATTATGATATTGTACAGGTCTAAGTTCATTGATTTCTACAATTTTATAAATATTCCTATATGTGTTATATTTTTTAATATATTTTTGACTAATTTCAACAATTTCATAATCAGGTTTAAATAAATCTTCAAGATTAACTTTTATTTCTACTTTCTTTTCTTTCTTTTTTACCAATTCTCCATCTTTATATTTAAAATCAAAATAATCAAATATATTCTGAAGTTTACGCCTATTTTTAGGTTCATTAATAAATTGTTTCAATTGTTCTGTAAGATCAGGAGTAAATACTTTTTTAAGATTCACTACTGTTTTAATCTTTTTTTCTTCTTTTGGTTTAAATTCCTTATTATCAAGATTCAAATTAAAAGAATCAAAAATCTTTTTAATTTTATTACGTTTTTCAGGTTTTCTAATAAATATTTTCTTCTTTTTTTCCAAGTATTTTGATGTATCTAAATTTAATAAATCTACTAAAACAGGTTTATATTCACCTGTTTTTTTGATATATTTAATTAATAATCTAATTAAATCATCCTTCCTACAGCCTTTAGATTGTTTAATATTCAATTGTTTTACTACTTTTCTAAGTTCACCAATAGTCTTTGACTTCAAACCAAATATATCCTTAAGTTTACGCCTAGGTTTATTAATAAATTGTTCTGTAAATAATTTTTTAAGATTCACTTCTGTTTTAATCTTTTTTTCTTCTTTTGGTTTAAATTCCTTATTATCAAATTTCAAATTAAAAGAATCAAAAACTTTTTTAATTTAATTACGTTTTCCAGGTTTTCTAATAAATATTTTCTTCTTTTTTTCCAAGTATTTTGAGATATTTAAATTTAATAAATCTACTAAAACATATTTATATTCTCCAGTTTCTTTTATATATTTAATTAATAATCTAATTAAATCATCCTTCTTACAGCCTTTAGATTGTTTAATATTCAATTGTTTTACTACGTTTCTAAGCTCACCAATAGTCTTGACTTTAAGGTGAGCTCCATTTAGTATAAGGAAACATTTTTTCCAATACTTTTTCCTGGAAGATGCTTACTGTGATAAACACTTTTTAAATGTCTCTTTTTATGTGTATAGGTATATTGCATACCACATTCACATTTAATTTTTTATATTTGATTATGGAATCACAACATTTACAATGACTTTGGAAATAAAATTTTCCATTTCTATGATATATATAAAACTCATTTACTGATTTCATATTCAAACAGTGTATACACTTTTTTGAAAGCTCCATTTATTAGGAAACATTTTTTGAAATACTTTGTAAGAAATCATTCCAGATTTTTTTCATATTTCTTTTTGACTTTATAACAAAGTCTTTGAACCTTTATATTATTTTCAATTTTAAAAATATCACAAATCATTTTCATAAAATAATAATAATTAACTGATTTCTTATAATACATAAAATCTAAAAATTTTAAAAACATATCCTCAACCTCTTGAGTAATATTATACCTCCTTTCTATGCGATTAAAATAAATAATTCTACTTTTATTTCTTTGTTTTAAACTCTCGTAATCTATAATATAAAAATATTCATCATCTGAATACATTAATTTCATCTTTAAATTATATGCTACTTCTGAAACTTCAGTATCTGAAATATCAATTGATTCAACCATTTCAACACCGTCAAAGAAGTTAACATTCATTTATTTACTATGAAATATTATTAATAACAGCTTTTATTTTCTAAACTATCACATCTCCTGATTCATTAATAAAACATTCGTCAAAAATGATAAATATGCCACCCCCAGATCTGGGGGGACCATTTTTGATATAATAATATGTTCATTATCTTGTAAAAACTATGATTTAATTCCTCATATATGGATGATAAAGTTTATAAAATTGTTTGAAACATATTTTATTGATAATAAAGAATATAAAAATAATGATTAAAAAAGAATGATATCCTTACTATGTTATAAGAGCATCACCCCCCGTAAAATCATCATAATTTAAACATCGCATAAATCAGATGTCCAACTATTAAATTCATCAGGATATCCTAACCATTTTCCAAAATATTTATTTCCTTTCTTTTTATGATTTTTTCAATTTTATATACATCATCTTTTTTATTATATTTTACCATTTCATTTTCATAAAAAGTTCCTTCAATTTCTTTATTGTTTAAATTTTTTAATCGATAAAAAATTGGATCTGTTTTTAATACTTCAGAAACTATAAAAATCTCTTCATTAAATGTAGAATCATCTACTTTCCTGAATGTTTTTTTAATTGTTGATATTCTAAAACTATCCCCTATCTTAAATTTAGGTTTTTTATGATCTTTTTCGTATATAAATTTTTATAAACTTGAGATTCATTTTCGTCTCGACTAGCCTCAATAGGTGTCATTTTAATAGATCTATGATATGAATTGTTATAATTTTTAAGTAATTTAGGTAATACATCAATATATCTTTTAGTATTGTTAGCATGCATATATTTTATAATTTTTTCTCTTATACTTCTATTAAATCTGTCAGCTATTGCAGATTTTATTTCTTTATTATAAGTCGTAAACCAATGTATATTATTATCTTTGAATGATTTTTGTGTAACTTTTCCTGTAAATTCTGTACCTTCATCTGTCAAAATGAATTCTGGTTTTCTTTCTTTAAAAACTTTTTTGAAAGCTTGTACGACTTCTTCAGATGTTTTTCTTTTTATAGGGAAAGCCCAAGCATATTTATTAAAAGCATCTACAACTGTTAACAAATAATTAGTTCCATCATTATATTTGCTATAATTTTTTATAAATAACAAATCAGCGTCAAATTGATTATTACTGTTTGGAACATAAACTCTCCTTCTTTTAAATTTACGAATGACAGGTTTATATCTAGTATATACATCTTGTTCATGTAAAAATTCTTCAACATTAGGTAATCCTGTTTTTCTTTTCAATTCTTGAATACCACAATAACCTGTTTCTGGATTATAATATGTCTCTTTTAACTCTTTAATCCTAAAAAAGTATTCTTTTTACTACCACAAATTGTACAAATACCTATACCAACAGGTTTATTATTTTTAGAAGTAGTTTCATGATAATTTTTAGTTTCGGTTTTATTTTTACACTTGACACAATACATATTTATAGAAGTTGAAATTCCTAACCCAGATTTTATTTTAGCTTTAATAATAGGTTTAATAAATATTCTACCTAATCTTTCTCGAAATGTTGGATCTTGTTAAATTTCATTTAAATCATCTATTAATTCTTGATCAGCAACATGCCTCTTTTTTGTATCTTTTGTTTTATTGTATTCAATATCATGTTTTTTACAAGCTTTATCAACTCTATTTATTCCAGGATCACCTCTTTTTATTCTTTTTTCTAATTTTGTAAATGGACCACAATATTGATATCTTGGTAAATGCATTTCTGGAGGATTTATTTTATCTTGTAACCATCCAACAATATCACCACCTTTCATTTATTTAGGATGAATAAATTTATATCCGTTCAATTGCATTTGTTTTACATATTTTTCAATGGATTAAATTTTAAACTTTTTTTGAAATCCTTTTCTCGCATATAAATTTCTTCTTCTGTCATATCCTTAGCTTTAAACGAATTAATGAGTTCTTTATAAAAATTATAACAATGTCTATATTCTTCTTTCCTTTCTGCTATTTTTAATGCAAGATCAATGGCGTCTACTATACCAACCGATAAACTTAAAAAAGCAAGCGGTAGAAAGGCTACTGCTGATAAACTCGTTCCACTTGGAATGACCTTACTTACTGATAATCAAATACTTATCTTTTGATACAAATTTCTACTCTTTCTGTAAACATACAATCTTTTTTCTAAATATTCTTCCATTTCATTTATATAGGATCAAATTTTTTTCTGTATCTCATTTTTGGATTCACTAAATCTAACATTAAAAAATCGTATTATTTTTGAACACTTTTATTATATATTTGTTTGAATTCTTCAGTACTTACATTACCATCTATCTCTCTTATAATCTGTTGCATTTCTTTTGGTTGTAGATTAAAAAATATAAAGTAATTACAGTTCTTTCTTATATTGATAGGTGTTGTATAATAAGACTGCGATAAATATATTATGGATGCGTGTTTCTTTCTACCTCTGATAAATAATTTCTGAATGGTTTGTTGATCTTTCTCAGTCACACAATCATCGAAAATAACTAAATTCTTTAATGTAGGATTTAAATCATCTACAGTAATAAAATCATCTGAAGAAAAGAATACTTCTTTTTTGTATTTATCATATAATTCTAATAATGTTTTCTTATTCTTTATAGTTTTACATTTCAAAATATCTCCTCTTTCTATATCTTCAAATATTGTATATATTTCTTGTAATTTAGAATATTTAGGTTCGTATAAATCTTTTGCCCATATATATAGTGCATCAAAATTAAAAAAATCATAAATCATATTTAACAGTAAATTTGTTTTACCTGAACCTGAAGGTCCTGTTATAAGCAATCTAAATGGATGTTTAGGTAACAAAGGATGTTGATTAGGATCAGGTAACTCATCTAGTTCCGTGTAATCTTTAATTTTTATCATTTATATAACAGTAAAAAATAATTTACTGCAGTAAAAAATAAAATCAGCTGCAGTAAAAAATTAATATTATATAAATGAACGAATTAGAAAAAGAACGAAAACACAAGTTTATAAAGCAAATAAAAGATTCAATTAAATTAGTAAAATTAGAAAAAGAAATAACAAAGAATAGTGAAGATTAACTAAATGAAAAATTAGGTATTCAAAAAACCTTAGAGGAATTTCTTAAACCAGTCACTCAAGAAATTGAAAAATATGAAAAATCAAATAAAGAGGTTGTAAAAAGTATTCAAAATGCTGTAGAAAATATTTCATTACCATCTATAGAAGAGCCTATTGAAGCTGTGAAAGAATTAGTATCTGATACTTATGATATCGATCAAAATTTAAATTTAAAATATTTAAAAGAGGGGAAATTATACAGACCTTTAGTATTTTTAAACGATCAAGAAAAAATAGAGGAGATGTATGCAAAAGCTAAACATCTAAAAGTAGGATTATCGAGGGAAAGGGGCAACTTAAATAGTTCAATTTCTAGGGCTAAAAATATTTCAGAGGAGGTATTAAATCAGAAAAAGAACGATATAGAAGAAATTATAAATAAAGAAAATATGTTGGAAATTTATATGTATAGATTAAAGCGGATTCGTGAAGATATGAAGGTGGGTAAAGGATTGGATGTATTATCAAATTTAACAGAAAAAATATGTAACGGAAGTAAATCAAAGAAATTGAATAATCAAGTGGTTTTATTGTTAGATATGTTATTAAAAATGGAGAAATGACTTATAATGGTGCACAACGATATCATAAACAATTTCGCTGTTAATAAATGATAAAAAATAAAGTTTATTTGAGTGAAGGTCAGAAAAATAAACTTATATCAGCTTTTAGAAACAAAGAAGAACTAACATTACAAATAGATAAATCTAAAACTCCTAATCATGAGATGTATTTAACTAAAACTCAAATTAATCATATTAATGATGGAAAAAGAATTACTATCCGTAAAACACAATTAGATAAAAATGGAGGATTTTTACCATTTCTAGCAGCACTTATACCCTCTTTAATAACCGCTGCTAAATTTGCAGTTCCAGCATTAGCAACAGGTGCTTTATCTGGATTAGCTAGTTCAGCTGTACAAAAAAAGGGATCTGGGAAAAAAAGGAAACGTGGAAAGGGGATATATCAACCTTGGGAATTAGTAAAAAAATGATTGAAGAAAATATGAAAAATGAAAAAGGATTTAGAGGTGTATTTACCTCTGATTTATTACCTAAAACAATAGGAAAATTTAAAAATGGAATCATTAATTTAGATGTATCAACAGGTCCTGGAACTCATTGGGTTTGTTATTATAATGATCTTAAATATAAATATGTGGAATATTTTGATCCGTTTGGTGAATATGGCAATATGAAGAAAGACTATATTCCTAAAAATATTAAATCATTTCTTGTTACATCCAATAAAAAACCAAAAATAGGTCATAATGATAGTTTTTTACAGAAACCTACATCTGTGAAATGTGGTTTATTTTGTATGAAATATATAAGAGAAAGGAATAAAGGTAAATCACCTAAAAATGTTCTCAAATCATTTCCTACACAAAAACCCAGTGACTATAATGAAAATTTTGTTCTGTATAAATGATAATATTAAAATCCGAAGGTCATGAGAAATCAGAGGAATTTACTGTACATTTTATTACACCTCTAAAATTAAAAAAATTAGCTTTACAGTCGTTTTCTATGGAAGTTTCATGGTTTAATATAAGTGAGAATTATGGAAATAACATATTTAGAATGTATACATTAGACACAGATATAACAATTGTTATCTCAAATGGTAATTATACTATAAGAGATTTAAATGAGTATATGATAAAAATATTTGGTGAGGATCCACCTGTGAAATTTGGTATTATTGAAGCAAGACAAAGAAAAGCTATTAAACTGAAGAAGGTTGGGTAATTGATTTTACAAAAAGTAACTTTCATAAAATTATAGGTTTTTTAAAACCGATATATGGAAGTTATGATGAAGAGACAGAGGTTGAATGTGAACATATAGCTGATATATCCAATGGAAATGATAATATTTACATTCACTGTGATGTTGTAAAAGGATTTTTAATAAATCAATCTAATTCAGAAGTCATTTATTCTTTCATTAATAAAAATCCTCCAACTAGTACAATTTCAAAAGAATTTAATAATTGGATATTTTTCCTGTTAAAACGGATCCTGTTGAAAGAATAAAAATGAGGATTACTAATCAAAAAGGTGAATTAATTGATTTAAATAAAGGAGCTGTAGAATTTAATTTTATTCCTATTTTTGAGGAAAACTACGTTAAAAAATATATCAATTGCTAGACCAGGTTTTTCTTCATAAATAAATGGATAAACATAGATTATATAGAAAAAGTAAAAAAATACAAAGATTTTTAAAGGTTTTATTGAAAACTGAACCTATTATTAAAGCACAGAATAAATTAAATGAAATATTTTCATTGAAGATAAGAGGTGGTTTAAAACTTCTTCCTAAATAAATGCAAAAGATTTATGATTTGAGTGATACTCATTATGGTTATAATGATCAAATTAAAAGTTATGAATTAAGAGAAATTCATCCAAAAGAACATAGTTCAGATGGAATGTGACTATGTTTTTCATATTAATGATACTAAAGCAAACATTTTATATTCTAGAGGATATCTTGAACAAAAATTAAAAATTACAAAAAATGATAAATCATCCATTGGAAACGAAAATGTGAGTCTGGTAAATGGCGGAAGTTTTATCAAAACTTTAAAAGTACATATAGGAGATACCGAAATTGAATCAAATACACAGTCAATTTTTTCAATCATGAATCATGCTTTAAGATTTACTCATTATACTCCTGATTATACAACATCACAAGCTCAAGATGAATTTTCTTATCTAGATACAGCTGATTCAACTGACCGAAAAGAGTTAAAATATGAAGGTACTTTAGAAGATACTACTAAAATAACTGAATTTTTTATTAATTTGAAAATGAATAAAGATTATAACGAAGGATTCACAAAGAGATGGGAACTAACGAAAGACAGCAATGTCATTAAAATATGGACACCTTTAAAAGATATAATCGATTTCTTTGGAGAATATGAAAAGGTAATTTCTGGTTTTGAAGTGAAAATAGAAATTCAAAGAAATGAAAATAAGAATATGATATATACTGATGTCGAAAATGCTAATTAAAAGGTAGTAGTTGAAGGTTTAACCTTGCATTTACCTTATATAGAATTTAAAAATTCTGCAGAAAGCGTGTTTATGGAATCATTTTTATCTGATAAAGATATAGAGGTAAATTGGGATCGATATAGATTTAAGATGGTAGGTCCCTATAAAAGTGATAGCGGATCTGTCACAGCAACAACAGCCTCTGATGAAGTTTTAGGCGTCTGTGTTATTCCTCAGTACGTTGAAAGAGATGGTAATTATGAAAAAAATAATATGATATTTGATAATATAGATATGACTGAATGCTGGTTGATGATTAATAATAAACAAATTCCTCTTATGCGTTACAAAACGAATTTTACCAATAAAGATTATAATAGAGTGTATGAAGCTCTTTTACATGCAGGATTAAATGATATTAATACAGAAACAGGATGTTTGATAAATAAGAAGAATTTTGGAAAATTGTATACTATTTTTTATTTTGACTTATCAAATCATGAAAACTATACCGATTTAAATAATTTAGATATTGAATTTAATTGGGAGAGATTAATGAATAATCAAAAGGAATATAAGATTTTTTTTTATTTTTAAAGCAAGAAAGAGATGTTTTATAAATTTGAAAAATAAAACTATAACAATGGTTAAGAGTTTAAAATCATAAAATTAATACTATAATAAATGAGTGTTTATTATCCACCTTATGGTGATCAAATGAAAGAAGGGCCTATTGGACCTCCTAGTATAGGTTTTAAATTAATGGATGATGGAAATTATGATATGAAAACAGAATTTTAAAAAATTGTGAAAATCCTATAGATGATTTAGATTTACCCACTAAAAGTTTCGTTTTGAGTAAAATAGAGAATAATCATTTTGAATTGAGTGATCTAATGGAAACTAAATATGATAAGGATTTTTTATCCTTTACTGAAGAAACAGGTAAGAGAATAAAAGAATTAGATGAAACAACTTTACATTCTTCAGAAGGAAAATCTTACGATGCAAAAGGTAAAAGAATAGGTAATGTAGCAGATCCTAAAGACGATAAAAATGCTGTGAATAAAAGATATTTTGAAAAAAATACGTTAATATTACAGGATGATAAATTTGATGCAAAAAATAAAATAATTACGAATGTTTCAGAACCTGAAAATGATAATGATGCTGTCAATAAAATATGTTTAGACAATAGAGATATCTGGGTTACCATAGAAGATGATTTTTAAACTTTTAAAACCATTTTGGATTTCAAAAAGCAAATTTCAACATGATGAGTTCTAAATTACTGGATCAAGAGATGCGATTAACTACAGATGTGTATATGAAAATTTTCATATATTTAGTTATATATGAAAGTAAATACATATATGATAAAAGTCAAGATCTACATATATCACTAGAAATCAATGGTAAGAAAATTTAAGAAGCTCATACAGATGCAGTAACCTGTTTTGCTTATGGAAAACGTGATGATATCATCACATTATGGATAAAAATCCATGGTAAATCAAGCACTTTGAAACCTTATATGCATATTGAAAAAATCCCTTTCTAAAATACGTTCATCATTAAATGGATATTGATTGGAATGCATTTTCCAGAAATAATTTATCTGAAGATGTAATTAGAAATCTTAAAGATCATGTAAATATGGATTTAATTTTTCAATATTCATCACTGTCTGATTCTTTTATTAAAAAATTTGCTCAACCTGATGATTGGCCTAAAATTTCTATATATCAAAAATTATCAGAAGATTTTATAGAAAAATGTAAAGGTAAAGTAGATTGGGAAAACATTTCTTATTATCAAACTTTAAGTAACGAATTTATCATAAAATTTTCTGTTTATTTAGATTTATATAAAGTATCAATGTTTCAAAATCTTACAGAAGATACCATGAGAGAATTAAAAGATGATTTAAATTGGCTGTATATAGCTAGATATCAAACATTTAGTGAAAATTTTATAGAAGAATTTATGGATAAATTAGATTTTTGTTATTTGATTAAATACAAATTTGATCTATTACCTGATCACTTTTTTAATGTTTATTGGAAAAAAATACAAGCTATACAGATGAGTGAATTAAATAAAAAGTTTGGTCATTATGAAGAAGAATCTTATAGAGAAAAAATTATTGAAGAGATTTGTGAAGTTAAAAAAATCTTGAACGAATGTTTTTTGAGAAAAGATGAAAAATAAATATTTTATAAAAATGTATTTTATTTAAAATTAATGATTCTATTACTATTTCTGATAATGAACAAAAAAATATTATAGCTGAAAAAATATTTAGAGAGTCAAAGTTTGATAAAGAATACAGAGAAAAACTTAAAAAAGAGATGGAAGAAAGAGGTTTTACAGATTATGAAGAATGGATGGATTTATATTTATAAAAAATGTTTACTAATAAATGGATGAGTGTTTAGGTGATATTTGAGCTTTAAATTTTACAAATTCTGAAGAAATTTACTATTTGACTTATCTTTGTAAAGCATTGTATGATTTGTATATAAAATATGATCATACTAAAAAACTATTATCAGAAAGTTTTCAAAGGATGACTGTATTAATTGAAAATTAAGAAAATGAAGATATTAAATTGAATGGATTAGGAGTTTTATATGTTATTTCAAGGAACTTATTCTATTATGATTAGATTCCTGTGTATTTATAAAAAAATGTTTACTAATAAATGGAAAAGTTCTGAAGAATCAATAAATAAAATCAATAAAGGTAGATATATATTTAAGTATACGGGTATGATAGATGATAAATACGAATATGAATTAGAGAAAGTTTAATCATTTTTAAAGATTAATTATATCATATTTAGGTGGGGATATGTAACCCCACCTGAAAATTTATTATTATATATAAAATATAGTATATTATTTGTAATTATCATTTCTTTTTTATCTTTCAATTTCCTAAATTTAATTGATAATCTTTAGATTTTATAATATTATATTCTTTAAAAAAGATATCATTTTCTGAGACGATCCTATTTTGGGATCGTGTTATCTAAACTTGCTTCTTTTTTAATTTTGACATATTTTTATAATTCTTTTTAATTTTATAAAAAGAAGGGGGGTCTCAACCCCACCCTTCAAAAAACAGAGCATTTTTAATATATTAGAGGGCTTCCATTCATTTGGAGGTCCTCTTTTTTCACGCATTTATCTTAAAATCATGTTAATCTCTAATATATTTGATATTATTTTCTTTCATATATTCAAAGATTTTGATAGATTCGGTTTCAATAATGTCTTATATGACTTTAATATAAGTTAAAATGTATTATATTTTAGAGTCCTAAAACTCTCTTGATTTTTGATTTTTTAAAAAATACGCATTTTTGAATGATTTTATGCATTTTTGGTCTTAAGAGGTTGTCCTGGTTTTTAAAAAAATGGAGGAAAGTGTAGTGTATGGGGGTGACTCTGGGTGCAAAATGACATAGTCATTTTGTCCCAGAGTCACCCCCATACACTACTCATAAGGTGGCCAATGAAGAGTTTCATACAGCGTGGGCTGTTAGCAATATATCCAATGATAAGCCTTCTCACACAAGCCTACCAGCCAATGGGCAGATAAAGGCGGAGCTATAACAGACGAACTGAGTTCACTGATAATTCATAGAGTGCAGAGATAGTCCAGTCTGGGGAATAAGATGAGTTAAGAGTGTGCAGAAAGAATAGTGTCTGTCAAACCAGTGTGATAATCGGTATAGGTCCAGTCGATATATAAAATATGACGACTGCTGCTGGGTCAAACAACGCCTATAGATAACTGTGACCATTGAATCAAAGGTACCCATTTTTTGGCATTCATGAGGACATTTAATATTATTAATGAATTTACTCTAAAGTCAATTTAATTCCTCGTCTGTCATCACACCAGTAATGCCATCTTAAACTTATTATGGACAACGTAAGAATAGCTGAATACGAAATGACAATTATTAATGAATATTTAAATAATTATGTTAATGATTTTAAATAGTAATTTTAATAAATAATTAAAATTAAATATAACTGTCCCGTTATTTCAAAGGATGCACTTTTCTGTTTATCTTTGATGAAGTATGTTATTTGCAGGTTGAAGCCGGACAACACATAATAGGTGGGTTGTTACGAGAACAAGAAATGTACGAAATATACTATACGATAAGAAAGCATATACCATATTATTTTCTGAATAGGAAGTAAATGCAGTATCACCACATTTTGGCGTGATTTTATGTTCATATGCGACATAAAGTAATTTGTATTGCTGATCAATATTAGAAAATAATATTTACCCGGGTGTATAACAATGGCTGAGTGTTCTTAATTACTATAGTAATAATAGAAGCATTTCAAGAAACGAAATTCATTTCTGTCCTTCTTATTAAATTAGCACGAGGATGATGCTGATTTTACATGACACAACAGAAAGCACATCAAGCTCGTTACTTTCCTTATATACAATAATGTATAAGGGAAGTACTGTGACGGGATCGAAAACTCGAATTCGAGTTTTCGACGGGAGAGCACGTTTCAAGCATCTCTGATCACGAATCGATCATTTTTGAAGTGCTGTTTGTCTGTGTGTGTGTGTGTGAAAGTATGTGTGTCAGTGAGACTGTGGAGACGATAACAGACGAACGAATGGACCGATTCGAACCAAATTTGGAACAAAAATCACAATCCGTAAACACTGGAAGCCTATTGTTTTTATTCGCAATCGAATGTTCAGAACTCCCCTAAATTTTCGAATGAAATAAAAAAAAATTGTCAAAAAAACAGAACCACTAATAAAGTTACGCAAATGGACATTTCTTATGTAATTTTTCATTAGAAAACGATAGACATAAATTTTAGAACGCTAACACGAACCATTCTTGCGATATTGTACATTTAAAAAAAAATATCAGAAAGTCACATAAAATTAAAAAAAATATTTCCTATTGAGACATATGTTCACTTTTTATATGTAATACCATGCGATAAATTTGGTGACATCATTCTCGTGGATCTAGCTCGTTCCATTCATGAAACACGATACTTTGAGTAATACTTTTGTATTTGAACGCTAATAGTCATTTATCTGCTGTAAGAATTGCTTATTTCTCCGTCCATAACTTATTTCTCCGTTCTTGGCGAATTTATGGTGACGAATTTGGTGGAATGTCGCCAACTTGGCGACTTTTTTAAATGCTGCTAATTAACGAAAACCTCACCAAATAGATAAAAATGACGCTAAATCAATTAAAATGACGACTCATTGACGAAAATTCAATATCTTGGAAAGAATATAAATATCTACTATAAAAATAATCTATTTTTTTACTGTAAAAGTTGTAAATTCATTGCATTATATAAGGAAAGTCCTGTGCTGCTCACATCAGTTTTTTTTAAAGCTGTGAGGGAAGTGATGATGGTTTTTCAGTATTTTGTGAACGGATGGAGCAATTAATCAAACACATGCAAATGCATAAATTTTATGCTATGCATAAATAAGGATAAAAAAGATACTTGAGGCCACAAATTAAGGTGAGATCAATAGAAAGTTCTTCAGATGTGGATAACTGAAGTACCAGAGTCCTTTAGTTGGTATGATTTCATGAACTGTGTTTCTTATTAACTACATTGCTTTGTTTAATTTTATTGTACTTAAAAATTATAGATGTTTTCATAAATTTAAAAAATTCCTTTTATTTACCACTCGAAGTAAATTAAGGTAAGCTTACGCAAAATCATATTTTTATTGAAAAATGAGTTTTTTGCCACCGTTAAATATCAGAACGTCTATAAACACAATATCAGTACTCAATCTTTAATTCCATACCTTCTTTTTATACACACTTTTAAAATAGTGTTTAAAAACTTGGCACCAGGAAAAATTAATTTGTCTCTCCACCATATGTCTTTCGACTTAATTTACCTTTTCTCTCGACTTATCAATTAATAACAAAGCGTCCAAAAATTATAATTAAGCTAGTTTTTTCTCTCACGAAATTGCTACAAAAACTAAAAAAAAAATTGCTTTACGGTCTACTTCACTGGAATCCAACAATTAACAGAGGTCAGGTTATTGCGTTTAATATAGAATTTTGCACGTTTCAAAAAATGTCGTTTCATTAACTCAATATTTACATAATTACAATCTGTATTCTCTAATCTACTTTTTTACGCCATAACGCGAGATTTGAAATTCAACAGAGTTTGTTGTATTGAAAAAATATAGAGTACGAAACTGCACTTGGTTTTCTCATACATTCATATTTCATTTAGTTCTACTTGTATAAAAACTGTTACTAAAATCCCAAAAAATATGCGGATTTTCCAGAGTTTTTAACCTTAGTTTTTTTCCGAAATACAGGTAAATTTTTATGTTTCTTCTCTTAAATTGGAAATAACTTAGTGATGTAGATTAATTGGATGCCATGACTCCAGAATTGTGAAAAACAAACATCGCCATTCGTAGCAATAAATGTTGCAAATTATTATGACACATGACATTACAAAACATCGATGTTTTATATCAATGTATTGGATTATGATGCTTGATGTTGATGATTTGTTTATGATACTTTGTTTATGATATGTGTGACGATATGATACGTTCGATGCTCATTGTAAAACAATTATCTTTCATTTGTTATTATGAATTTTTGTGAAATTTTTAAGTTTAAAAAAAAAGTAAACGATGCATTTGGGAACTGACCTGTTGTGAACGGCCCTGTATCATACATATAGATGTTCAGCGGAATACGCAGCAATAAATGCAGTAACTGATAATGTGTACGAAGTTGAGAAGTAAGTATTAATTGTGAATTTACTCATGAAAATATTTAAACATAATTAATATTTATAATGAAATTTAAAGTTGAGTTACAAATGTTTCTTCGATGTATTGGACTGAATAATTAATTGAATATTTAATAAATCATTTTACTTTCAGTTAACACCGGACAACGCACAATGGCGGGTTTTCAGAGCCGGAACTACTATATAAATTTACGTCAGAGGCAGTCTCTTCATAATAAATGTCATTTACACCAAAGTGTGCTCTAAATGAAAAAATAAAACTATTCGTGTGGGATATAAAAAATGTGATATGGGCAGCACATGACTTTCTCTGCAGACCCATATTAACGTTCTCTTTATTTCTTTAATTCATTAAATTGAGTTTCATTGCACACAATAATACTGAATTTGCACTTTTATTTAAACTTCTGTTTTTATTTGGTAACTGGACATTTTTTCAAATGCTTTGTAACAAAAATGGTAAAAAACTAAATTATTTAGAGAACTGTTAATACAAGAGTAAGGGGCCTGAACTTATTATTTTTCTTGTCTCAAAATTACGCGTAAAACAAGCATTTTATTGATACATTTAAGCATACGTAGTCTTTTAATTTATATTTTGTCGATTTTGCGGTCAATTTCGTAAAAATGGCGGTTTCTTCTATACTAAATTACACCCAAATCCAATCAGCACCAGGGTATCTCATAAGTGACTTATCTACCAAATTTTGTGAAATTTGGTCAATTAGTTTTTTAGCTAGAGCGAATGCATTAGATTTTTGCTGATCATTTCGCAAAAAAGGTGTTGTTCTTTAATTACGATTCGTACCAAAATATAATTAGCACCAGGGTCTTACTCTAGTGACATACCTACCAAGTTTTATGAAATTTTGTTCATTAGGTTTTTAGCTAGAGCGAATGCATTAGATTTTTGCTGAGCATTTCGCAAAAAAGGTGGGGTTCTTTAATTACGATTCGTACCAAAATCTAATTAGCACCAGGGTCTTACTCTAGTGACATACATACCAAGTTTTATGAAATTTGGTTCATTAGGTTTTGAGTTAGAGCGGGTACATGCATTGCACAGTTGGATACACAAACAGACACACAGACACATACATCAAGCTAAAAATAGTTTTCGGTGTTTCAGAGGTCTCAAACCATATAGATTCGTAGAAAACTCGAGTTGCGATTTAAGACACGATTCCAGTACTTTCCCTATATATTACCCTATTCCCTATATATTTCCCTATATATTACCCTATATATTCCCTATATATTATATTATGCATTGCAGGGTAAGTGAAATTGGGGAGTGAGACAGAAATACCTAATTTTTAATTTTTACAATAAAACATTTAAAATTGTTTGTTTTTCTAAGTTACATAATAACTTTATATAATGAACAAACACGTCTAAAATAACTTCCAGCGATATATCAATCCAACCCCAAATTAAAGGGGAAAATAACGAGGACACATCACGCTAATTTAAAACAGACGCTTCACTTTGATGAGGAAGAGGGGGAGTAGTAACAGATTGTGCGTATATTGGCTGGAAATTTAAAACAAAATAAAAATTTTAGTAAAAAAATAGTCGACAGTATTATTTAAAGAAAAGTACCATTTTAAAAACCTTTTATTTAGTTCAACATACTTGGGGAGACTTGGGGTTGTCTGTCTGTTCAATT
Source organism: Amaurobius ferox (assembly GCA_951213105.1). NCBI lineage: Eukaryota > Metazoa > Arthropoda > Arachnida > Araneae > Amaurobiidae > Amaurobius > Amaurobius ferox. The sequence goes on along the minus strand of OX578138.1, from coordinate 55,300,706 downwards.
TCTTTGAGGGTATTTTTATCATATGGAGGACTCTTCCATTGCAGATGTACCAACATCCATGTACTAGTTTCAGGCTTATTATGAGCTTAATACTATTTTTTTCAGGCTTATTATGAGCTTACGACTATTTTTTTAATAAAAATTTTATTAAAAAAATAGTCGACAGTATTATTTAAAGAAAAGTACCATTTTAAAAACCTTTTATTTAGTTCAACATACTTGGGGAGACTTGGGGTTGTCTGTCTGTTCAATTTCTTTGAGGGTATTCTTATCATATGGAGGACTCTTCCATTGCAGATACCAACATCCATGTACTAGTTTCAGGCTTATTATGAGCTTATCATCATGGAATAACTGATATCTGCATTGACAACAAGTAACTCAGCCCAATTTTTGCAAGATTCTAGTGGAACTGACAATGTCCATCCTACCAAGTGTCCGGCTTTAAATTCGTGGCTATGCAACCACAAAGGCAAAGTGCATAAAACAGAAAACCGATTTATAATCGGCTTTCTCAAAAATATGAAGGATTCTTCTGTTACAGATACCAGAATCCATAGACTGGTTTCCCGCTTATTGGTCTCAATTTATACTTTATATTGGCATACTATTTTTCATAACAAAGAAATGCAGTTGAACTGTATGACATAAACATTCGCAAGGAAAATGGTATGTTTTTCGAATGAATAGCTCTTTTGCATTGTTAATACATTATCTGAGGGAAAAAACCAACTTAAAATGAATTGATAAACATATACTATCCAAAGGTTCCATTGGTTACGAGTTACGATTTAACTTTAATTCTATCACACTTTTCAAAATTGCAGACATCATTAACTTTTCTTAAAAAAAACAAAACTGATGTGGGCAGCACATGACTTTCCTTATATAATGAAATAAATTTACTACTTTTACTGTAAAAAAATAAGTTATTCTTATAGTAGATACTTATATTTTTTCCAAGATACCGAATTTTCGTCAATGAGTCGTTATTTTCATTGATTTAGCGTGATTTTTATCTATTTGGCGAGATTTTCACTAAATTGGTAACATTTTAAAAAGTCGCCAAGTTGGCGACATTCCGCCAAATCAGTCGCCAAAATATCGCTAAGCGTTATAGAGGGAAAATAAGTTATTCTTATAACAGATAAATGACTATTGGCGGTTAAATACAAAAGTATTACTCAAAGTATCTTTTCTCATGAATGGAATGAGCTAGATCTACGAGAATGATGTCCCCAAATTCACCACATGATATTACATTTGAAAAGTAAACATGTTTCTCAACGGTTAATATATTTTTTCTATTTATGGGATTTTTTGATAAATTTATTTCAAAATTATGCAATATCTCGAGAACGGTTAATGCTAGCGTTCTAAAGTTTATGTTAATGGTTTTCTAAGGAAAAATTACATAAGAAATGTCTATTTGCGTAACTTTATTAAAAACTTTCCTTTTTTGATAATTTTTTCAAAATTTTACTCGAAAATTTAGGGGGTTTTGCACATTCGATTGCGTTTAAAAACAACAGGCTTCCAGTATTTACGGATAGTGATTTTTATACCAAATTTAATTCGAATCGCTCCATTCATTCGTGAGATATTATCTCCACAGACTCACTGATACACACACACACACACACATCACCTCAAAAATGTTTGATTCGTGATCAGGGATGCTTGAAACGTGCTCACCCGTCCAAAACACGAATTCGAATTTTCGACCCCGTCACAATACTTTCTTTATACATTATGTATATAAGGAAAGTAAAAAAAGAACGAAATATTAGTGAATGCTGTTAAAAATGCTAATAAATGTTCATAAATGGTGTAACTAGTAAAAATGTTAACAAATGATGTAATTAGTGAAAATGTTAATAAATGATATAATTAGTGAAATCTAATCTTTTCAGAGTCACATCGTGATCACACACATCTGAACAGGGTCACATCATGTGTGTAAAAAATGCAAGCGAGTTCTTTCAGCAAATAATGATTTTTTTTTAGAAGAAAATGCCGCGGAAGAAACAAACGAAACATCGCTGAAGCACTTTTTAATAGCTTTTAATGAGAATTAAACTCTTAATAAAACGGTTCTTACAAATATCATAAATTTTAAACACGCTACTGGTACCTCTGCAGACGAAAGGTCGTTTTTAATTATCGCTAGCTCATGTAAGGCAAAGTTTAATTTTCTAGTAATTATGTGTAACCGCGAAAATAAAAATCTGATGTGGGCAACACATGACTTTCCTTATATAATGTAATGAATTTACTACTTTTATAGTAAAAAAATAGGTTTTTCTTATAGTAGATACTAATATTCTTTCCAAGATATTGAATTTTCGACAATTAGTCGTCATTTTCATTGATTTAGCATCATTTTTATCCATTTGGCGAGATTTTCATTAATTTGGCAACATTTCAAAAAGTCGCCAAGTTGGCGACATTCCGCCAATTTTGTCGCCAAAATCTCGCCAAGCGTTATGGACAATGAAATAAGTTATATATATATATATATATATATATATATATATAACTTATTAGATATTGAATTTTCGACATATATTATATAACTATTATTATATATTTATATATTATATAACTTATTAGATATTGAATTTTCCACAATTAGTCGTCATTTTCATTGATTTAGCGTCATTTTTATCCATTTGGCGAGATTTTCGTTAATTTGGCAACATTTCAAAAAGTCGCCAAGTTGGCGACATTCCGCCAATTTCGTCGCCAAAATCTCGCCAAGCGTTATGAACGAAGAAATAAGTTATTCTTACAGCAGATAAATTGGCGTTCAAATGCAAAAGTATTACTCTATATCTATATTAAGTATCTTTTTTCATGAATGGAACGAGCTAGATCCACGAGAATGATGTCACCCAATTTATCGCATGATATTATATATGAAAAGTGAACATGTTTCTCAATAGGAAATATTTTTTTTCTATTTTATTTGACTTTTTGATAATTTTTTTGAAAAATGTGCGATATCTCGAGAACGGTTCATGTTAGCGTTCTAAAATTTATGTCAATCGTTTTCTAATGAAAAATTACATAAGGAATGTCTATTTACGTAACTTTATTATTGGTTTTGATTTTTTGACGATTTTTTCAAAATTTCATTCGAAAATTTAGGGGGGTTCTGAACATTCGATTGCGTATAAAAACAAAAGGCTTCCAGTGTTTACAGATTGTGATTTTTGTACCAAATTTGGTTCGAATCGGTCCATTCGTTCGTCAGTTATCGTCTCCACAGACCCACTGACACACACACACACACACACACACATACACACACACATACTTTCACACACACACACACACACACACACAGACATCACTTCAAAAATGTTTGATTCGTGATCAGGGATGCTTGAAACGTGCTCTCCCGTCGAAAACTCGAATTCGAATTTTCGACCCCGTCACAATACTTTCCTTATACATTATGTATATAAGGAAAGTAAAAAGGCATCTGATAAATAATTTATAAAAGTAGCTAAACATCTTGATGCAATTTAAATTTTTTCAAACAGTACATGCACTTAAAATATGTCTATTTTTCTGACTGTTTTGACGTTTAAATTTACTTATTTAGTAAACTAGCAGCATACCCGTTCTTCGTACGGAGTATAATATATAAAGAAACTTATAATTCAGAATCATATACAAATTATGTTAAAATATTAAATTTATGGCTCCTAAAGAGAAGTTTATGAATATCTGTTCTCATCATGCAAAATTATCGTCACGGGCAGATCTAAAGAATAAAACATCCTGGCCCGTTTCGAAAGCAAATTTACAAAAAAAAAGCAATTGAATCAATATATGCAAAATGAAAGCATTAAAATTGTATAGGTCCGGTACTACTTATATACGCGAATATTAGAAGATATAACCTGTATTAGTAGATTACATGTATAAATTGAAAATATCAATAAACCCGTAATTGATTCCAATATATGCCAGAATGAAAGCATTAAAATTGTATAGGTCCGGTACTACTTATATACGCGAATATTAGAAGATATAACCTGTATTAGTAGATTACATGTATAAATTGAAAATATCAATAAACCCGTAATTGATTCCAATATATGCCAGAATGAAAGCACTAAAATTATATGGTAATATATATATATATACATATATATATTTATATATATATATATATATATATATATATATATATATATATCCCCTTACTACTTATATTGTCGCAGATTAGAAAATATGCCTGTATGTTAGTAGAAGATTACCCTTATTACAATATGAGTCTAAAAAATCTTTGCCGAAATAAAACAGATGACATTATAAATTGAAAATTTCAATTATCCCCGTAATCTTTATACCAGAAGGTCGTAATTGATTCGAATATATGTCAATATATATCAAAATATATGCCTATATACCTGTACTACTTATATTCTCGTAGATTAGAAGATAACACGTGCATTTATAGAAGATTACTCGCACAGCGTACAATATGTGAGTTTCAACAATTTTTGTCACAATAAAACAATGGCATAATAATTTGAAAATATCAATAATCCCTGAATCAATAATCCCCGAAAATATCAATAATAATAATGTGTAACCTGAAGACCGTAATCGATATTTTCCAGTCAAAAATGCAATGCCAATGAAATTTATTTTATATACATATCTTTATTATTCAAATCGGAAAAGATTTAATTAAAATCGTATGCCACATAACACATTGGATTTATATCCATTGCTAAATGACATGATATCAGTTGCTTCAAATAAATTGATGGACATCATATCGTCTGAATAATGCTATCTCCATGAAAGGTTTGGCGATATTTTCTTCAATTTAGCGATAACTTAAAAACTCGCCAAATTTATCGCCAAGTGGGACTTTAAAACTGATAGTCCCATTTTGCGACAAATTGACGAAATATCATCATAATATTATCCCCTAACAAAACACAATTAATTTCATTTATTAAGCGCAATTTTATCAATTTCATGACATTTTTATAGATTCATAAACATTTTTATCAACTTGGTGATATTTTAAAAATTCGATAAATGTGTTACTAAGTAGGATGGATAGACTGACCCACAAATGCTACCGAAACATCATTTCAGTACTGTCTTCTAAAAAAACGAATTTAATTTCATTGATTTGCGTCGTTTTTAGCAATTTGGCGATATTTCCGTCAATTTGGGAAATTTTAAGAAAAGTTGCAAAGTTAGCGATATTCCGTCATATTCGTAGCTCTGAAATTGCAGATCTGAAGAATAAAACATCCTGATCCCGTTTATATATACAAAATGCAAACACTAAAATTGTATTAGAAGATATACCCTTTCTACTCTTCTGTTTCAACAATCGGATAAATGAGTTTATTGGTAAACACAATATAAAAGCCTAAAAACTCTTTGTCAAATGAAAGTGATGTACGCAGTCCGTAATTAATATAATTAAAAGAAAAATCAAACCGTTCATTTACAAAATATATTTATACATCTATTTATTTATTATTCAAATAGAAAAAATAATAACAAATATTAAGAAACACATTTAATTTAATTGCGTTGCTGAGCAACATAATATAATAAAGAATCTTCCTCATAAACTGCGAAATTAAATAACCATTTTGATCTCTTCCCCATAAAATGCAAAAATAATAACCATTTTGATTTCTTTATACTTTCCATTGTTTAGTAAATGCTTGACCATGGAGTTAGATTTTCCATTAAAATTCATATTTCAAACAATTCATGCTTTCAGATAGTGACTAATTAATGCAAAAATCCTGCACTAAGCTCAGAAATGAAGATTTAATTCACGTTGACGTTTTAAACAAATGATTTTCATCCTTTCCGTTTGGATAAACCACGGAGTTAGAGAGTAGATCTCCTAGGATAAAGTTCCGTTTTTCATTAATATCTCAACAACCCCTGGTATTAGAAACTCGAAACTTGGGCAAAATTTATGGGGGGCTATTTCATGGCTACTCACAAAATTTCATTAAATTCGATTCAGCCGTTCTGTCGTGATGATGAGACAAACGAAATATTCGTTTTTCACTAATATTTCGAGAACCACTGGTTATGGAAACTCCAAACATAGACTAAATTTTAAGTGGGGCTATTTCTAGGCTACCCACAAAATTTCATCAAATTCGGTTCAGCCGTTCTCCCGTGATGATGGGACAAACAGACAGACAGACAGACAGACGGACAGACAGATTTTCAATTTTATTTATATAGACTAGCAGCATACCCGTTCTTCGTACGGAATATATAATATAAAGAAACTTATAATTCGCAATCATGTGCAAATTCTGTTAAGATATTAAATTTATTGCTCCTAAAGAGAAGTTTAAGAATATCTGTTCTCACTATGCAAAATTGTCTTCATGGGCAGATCTGAAGAATAAAACATCCTGGCTCCTTTTGTAAGCAAATTTACAAAAAAAAAAGGAATTGTATCAATATATGCAACCCCGTACTACTTATATTGTCGCAGATTAGAAAATATGCCAGTGTGCTAGTAGAAGATTCCCCGTATTACAATATGAGTCTCAAAAATATTTGCCAAATAAAAAAAGATAAGACGTAATAAATTGATAATATCAATAATCCCCGTAATCTTTATACCAGAAGGCTAAATTGATTCCAATATATGCCAATATATAACAAAATATATGCCAATATACCTGTACTACTTATATTCTCATAGATTAGAAGATATAATACATTTGTAGAAGATTACTCGTACAAAGTACTATATATGAGTTTCAACAATTTTCGGCATAATAAAACAATGGCATAATAACTTGAAAATATCAATAATACCTGAATCAACAGTCCCCGAAAATATCAATTATAGTAATGTTTAAACCTGAAGGCCGTAATTGATATTATCCTGTCAAAAATGCAATGTTAATGACATTTATTTTATATACATATCTTTATTATTTAAATCATAAAAGATTTAATATAAAATCGTATACCGCATAACACATTGGATCCGTTGCTAAGCGACATGATATCATTTGCTTCAAATAAATTGATGGAAATCATATCGTCTGAATTATGCGATCTCCATGGAAGGTTTGGCGACATTTTAGTCAATTTAGCGATAACTTAAAAAATCGCCAAATTTATCGCCAAGTGGGACTGAAAAACAGATAGACCCATTTTGCGACAAATTGACGAAACATCATCACAATACTATCCCCTAACAAAATACAATTATTTTCATTTATTAAGCGCGATTTTATCAATTCCAGGATATTTTTATAGACTCACAAATACTTTTATCAATTTTGTGATATTAAAAAAATTCGTTAAATGTGTTACTAAGTAGGATGGATGGATTGATCGACAAATGCTACCGAAACATCATTTCAGTACTCTATTCTAAAAAGCAAATCATTGATTTGCGCCAATTTTATAAATTTGGAAACATTTTCGCTAATTTTGTAAAGTTTAAGAGAAGTTACCAAGTTATTTAGAGATATTCCGCTAAATTCGTAGCTCTGAATTTGCAGATCTGAAGAATAAAATACCCTGATCCCGTTTGTTTATACTAAATGAAAGCACAAAAATTGTATTATAAGATACACCCGTTCTAATATTTTTCTGCTTCAACAATCGGCTAAATGAATTTATTGGGTAAACACAATATATGAGTTTATTAGCTAAACACAATATATGAGCTGGAAACCACTTTGCTAAAGTAAATGAAAGTCATGTACGCGGTCGGCAATTTATACAATTAAAAGAACAATCAAACCGTTCATTTAAAAATATATTTTTACATTCATTTATTTATTATTCAAATAGAAATAATAATAATAAATATTAACAACACATTTAATTTCATTCCGTTGCCGAGCAACATGATATAAGATAGAATCTTCCTCATACAATGCAAAATTTAATAGCCATTTTTATTTCTTTATACTTTTCATTTTTCAGTAAAAGCTTGTATAATATAAACCAAGGAGATAGATTTTCCATTTAAATCAGGTTTCAAACAATTGATGTTTTCAGAAAGGGACTAATTAGTGCAAAAAATCTCCCCCCAAACTCTGAGATACAGTTTTAATTCACTTTCAAACGATTTTCAAGCTTTTCGTTTGGATAAACCACGGAGTTAGAGAGGAGAACTCCTAAGAAAAAGTTTCGTTTTTCATTAATATCTCGACAACCCCTGGTCTTAGATACTCGAAACTTGGGCTAAATTTATGGGAGGCTATTTAAAGGCTATCCACAAAATTTCATCAAATTCGATTCAGCCGTTCTCCCGTGATGATGAGACAAACGAAAATATTGTTTTTTACTAATATCTCGAGAACCACTGATTGTAGAAACTCCATATATGGACTAAATTTTAAGTGGGACTATTTCCAGGCTACCCACAAAATTTCATCAAATTCGGTTCAGCCGTTCTCCCGTGATGATGGGACAAACAGACAGACATACAGACAGACAGACAGACAGACAGACAGATTTTCATTTTTATTTATATAGATTTAAACTTATTATTTTTACTACTTTATTACCTATAACTGCCAGGTATTAAGTACAAATATTCAAATTTTCACCCTTCTTGGTCAACCAGAGAGCATTTGGAGAGTATGGAAGGATTCTTCAACTCTGATACTTTGAAAGATACATAGACAATGCCCTGCCCTGTCAGAGAAATAAAAAATACGGTTCTATTTCGTCATTGTTACTATAAGTACGCAAATATTCAGTCTTTTAAATCACCAGGGGGTTGGCTTCTATCCAGTCATTAAATATTTTCAGAAAAGCCTCCACTTCCAGTTCTCCGCCCACGTAGTTATCTGAAATTCCGTCTCCTTTAGTATCTGCCCCGTGGCCAATATTATAACTACGCCGATATTCAACGATCTATGTAATAAAGAAGCTTCTATAGAGTCTTCAAATACTTTCAGAACATCCTCTTCAGTTCTCTGCTGACGTAGTCGTTCGAAATTCTTGCTCATTTACAATCTGTCTTGCAGCCAATCCTACACTGACTTCCAAAAGTTAAGCTCGCAATGCAAATTTTCATTTTTCGAAAGCGTATTTGAATTTGAGTGGCTGAAAATCGCTGCGAATGTAGATGACTGTATGCAATATCGTATGTTACAGCCAATCACGATTGCCTGTCCGGATATACGCTAATAAGGCAGTCATTGAAAATGCCAACATTCTGAAGGGTTCGGTGCATTTAAATGCTGATACGAAGTGTTTATCGCATTTGCAGGATTATTTTTGATGATATTCGTGTTTCTAGGGCTGAAAGAAGACGAATGGCAGATAGTGAGCGCTGGCGTGCTGTTGGACGCATTGAAGCAGGACAGTCAATCAAAGATGTCGCTAATTTCTTTGGCGTTGATTATTCGGTAATTTCTCGATTATGGAAATAATTCCAAACAAGTCAAACACTTGTCCGGAGACCTGTGTCCGGTCGTTTCAAGGGTTACCACCCCCTCTGATGAGCGGTATATTGCTATAATTGCCAAGCGGAATCGACGAGCAACCTCCACAACTGTTACATCCATGGTTGCAGCGGCACTTACTAAGACAATATCTGCCAGTACTGTGCGCCGGAAGCTCCAGGTGAAGGGACTGTACGCACCCGAGTACTCCGTTTTTGTGTTCCGCTAACCGTCCAAGCCACAGGGGCAATATTAAAGTAGTGTCGTCAACATGTCTATTGGACTGTCTCAGATTGGAGCAACGTCCTGTTCACGGACGAGTCCAGATTTGCCCATGGAATCAGATGATAAGCGTCTAAGGATCTGGAGAGAATGAGGCACACGCAATCAGGCCAAGAACATCACGCATTCAAAGGTGGCAGCGTCATGGTGTGGGCTGGAATTGCAATGGGATATCGCGCAGAGCTGCACAGCTTTAAAGGCGTTTCTGTGAAGGCTGCACGATATCGGGATGACGTTCTAGACCCCATTGCAGGACTCTACGCCGCAGCAGGTGGTCCTGATTTCTTCCTTATGGACTATAATGCCTGTCTCCATCGAGCTAACATCGTTGACGAATACCTAGAAAGTGAGGGTATTTCTCGGATGGAGTGGCCGGCGTATTCCCTCGACCTTAATCCCATTGAAAACCTATGGGATGCCCTCGGGCGTGCTGTCTCTGCACGTTTAGCTACTCCAGCCAGTCTCAGAGAGCTGGAAACTGCCTTATTGGAAGAATGGCACGCATCTGGGATGGCTGATCACCTCATTAAAAATACCATATTAATGTAAGTTTTGTTTTGTTAATTTGCTTTTAAACATAATTTTGTTAATAACCCAAATGTGACGTCATCATATAACTTACGAAAAGTAAATATTTTTTTCGTCCTTGTACATAATTCTTGTTTTCTTTATTGCTTAAACACATTTGCTACCTTCATGTACAATTTTAAGTTAATAAAAGCCTTACTTTTCCATTTTTGTTGATTTTACTATCCGTGCTTAACTTTTGGAAGCCAGTATGTAAGCATGCAGAGATTCAGCCATCTAGATAATAAAGAGCTACTGGAGGGTCTTCAAATACTTTTAATACTCTCCCTTTCCAAGTTCTTCGCCCACGTAGCTCCCAACTATGAATATGCAGAGATTCAACACATCTAGGTAGCAAAGGAACTTCTAGAGAGTCCTCAAATACTTGTGGAAAAGCACCCCTCCCAATTCGTCGCCCCCTCTTAGTGATTCGAAATTCCGGCTTCTTTAGTACTGCAACCCAGGCCAATGGTATACATATGCAGAGATTCAGCCATCTACGTATCGCAGGAACTTCTAGAGAGTCCTCAAATACTTGTGGAAAAGCCTCCTCCCAAATCGCCCCCCCCCCACTTAGTGATTCGAAATTACAGCTTATTTAGTACTGTCCCATGGCCAATACTATGAATATGCAGAGATTCAACACATCTAGGTAGCAAAGGAACTTCTAGAGAGTCCTCAAATACTTGTGGAAAAGAGCCCCCCCCAATTCGTCCCCCCCTCTCAGTGATTCGAAATTCCCGCTTCTTTAGTACTGCAACCCAGGCCAATGGTATACATATGCAGAGATTCAGCCATCTAGGCAACGCAGGAACTTCTAGAGAGTCCGCAAATACTTGTGGAAAAGCACCCCTCCCAATTCGTCGCCCCCTCTTAGTGATTCGAAATTCCGGCTTCTTTAGTACTGCAACCCAGGCCAATGGTATACATATGCAGAGATTCAGCCATCTACGTATCGCAGGAACTTCTAGAGAGTCCTCAAATACTTGTGGAAAAGCCTCCTCCCAAATCGCCCCCCCCCCCACTTAGTGATTCGAAATTACAGCTTATTTAGTACTGTCCCATGGCCAATACTATGAATATGCAGAGATTCAACACATCTAGGTAGCAAAGGAACTTCTAGAGAGTCCTCAAATACTTGTGGAAAAGAGCCCCCCCCAATTCGTCCCCCCCTCTCAGTGATTCGAAATTCCCGCTTCTTTAGTACTGCAACCCAGGCCAATGGTATACATATGCAGAGATTCAGCCATCTAGGCAACGCAGGAACTTCTAGAGAGTCCTCAAATACTTGTGGTAAAGCCCCCCTTCTAATTCGACCCCCCCTCTTAGTGATTCGAAATTCCGGCTTCCTTACTTCTGCCCCATGGCCGATACTATAAAATGCAGTGCTTCAGCCATCTAGGTAACAAAGAGGCTTCTGGCCAAACTGTAAAATCTTATTGAAAAGTACCCTCTCCCCCAATTTTTTCATCCTCGAGGGTTTGAAAGATACGACTTCATCAGATTTTATCCCTTTATCGGTACTATAAGTGCCCAATGATTTAGTCTTCCAGGTCTACGACGGTTTCTGGAGGTTCCGTGAAAACAAAGCACGTTAGAAAGTTATTATTAAAATGATGAACATTCATTTCTTGATATTTAAGTCAATCTTCAATCTATACAAGCCTAAATTTTTCAGGAAGTTTAATTTGTAGCATTTAGCTAAAGAATATTACAAATTAAAACTGTTTAACTGTTTAAATAACAATTCATTCGATTCATAATATATATTTATACAGAGCATTTTAATGAAGCAACTCCAAACAGCAAATAAAGAGGTCGTGAATATCTTGCGAATATATATATCTTCCAGAATAATCTAAGAAGTGGTAGTAAAACCATGAGAATAATTGGAAAACGCTTAGCATTATTAACGAGGTTATTTTAAAAACAATTTGTCTTACTTTTGCAACTTGCAATGAAGACTGTACAATTTCCTACTTTAATGCTATGTCAAATTAAAGTAAATAGAATTATAAAGTAAATAGAATAATTGAAGTAAAAAGTATTTAAAATGTCACGATCTTGAAATATTTGCAACACATGACTTTCTTTACAGACTTAAATTCATTTTCTTTTTATTTCTTTTATAATTAATAAAATTGAGCTTGATTGCACAAAATAAGATGTATAATAGTTGTGCAGTTTTAATTCAATTCTTATTTTTTTCCCTGCAATACATAGTAATATATAGGGAAAGTGTTGGAATCGTGCCGAAAATCGTAACTGAAGTTTTCGACGGATTTACACGCTTAGGGACCTAACATGAAAAAAATATTTCCAGCGTGACGTCTGTGTGTGTGTCTGTATGTCTGTCTGTTTTTCTGTCTGTCTGTGCAGATTTAGCATTCACTCTAACTGAAAGACTGATAGGCCATATTTCATAAAATTTGGTACATAAATCACTTGTAGGTTAATCTGGTGCTGATTAGATTTTGGTGCGATTCGGATAAAGATAACCTGCATTATTTTTGCGAAATGGCCCGCAAAATGCGTTAAATTTAAAAATAAAGACTGTGTATGCTCAAACATATCAATTAAATGCTTGTTTTATTCGTAATTTTTGACGACTAAAAGAATAAGACCAACCCCATTACTCCAGGGCTAGTCGTTCACGACATATTTTATTTTTTTTCGCATTTTCGCTACGTCAAATTTGAAAATAAGTTCAGTTACCGAATGAAAACGAAAATTGAATTAAAAGTGTAAATTAAGTGCAATTTAAATAATTATGGCTGCTATTTTGTGCAATTAAACTCAATGGATTATTGAAGAAATAAAGAGAACGTGAATATGAATCTGCAGGTAAAGTCATGTGCTGCCGACATGAGATTTTATGTTGTGACTGGTCTTATTTTCAAAGGTTAAGTGGCAAAAATGTAAAACCAGTAAAATACCTCGAAAGCCGTAATTCTAGAATGATGAGGGTGTTCTTATTCTGTTTGTCGTTGAAAATTATGTATAAAACAAGCATTTGATTGATACATATGATCATCTGTGGTCTTTTATTTTAGATTTGAAAGAATTTTTAGGATCATTTCGAAACATAGAGCAAGTTATTTTTTTCCAAATAGTGACAAAATCTAATCAGTACCAGGGTAACCACCAAATGACTTACCTATCCATTTTTTTGAAATTTGGTTAAATAGTTTTTCAGTTAGAGTGGATACATACATTGCACAGAAAGACACGCACACTCAGAGACACACATGCACACAGACACATACACAGACGTCACGCTAAAAATAGTTTTTTCGTGTTCTAGAAGTCCCAAAACGTATAGATCCGCTGAAAACTGCAGTTGTGATTTTCAACACGATTCCAATACTTTCTCTATACATTACCATGTATTGCAGGGAAAGTGAAAATCAGATGTGAGCAGCACGTGACTTTCCCTGCATTCTTTCATTCATTTTCTCTTTATTTCTTTAATTTCTCATTAAATTGTGTTTAATTGCACAAAATAACGCTGCATTTGCACTTTTAATTCAAATTTTACTTTCCCTGCAATACATAGTAATGTATAGGGGAAGTATTGGAATCATGTCGAAAATCGCAACTCGAGTTTTCGACGGATCTACACGTTTCGAGACCTCTAGAATACGCAAAACTATTTTTAGCGTGACGTCTGTGTGTGTGTCTGTCTGTCTGTCTGTCTGTGCAATGTATGTATCCACTCAAACTCAAAAACTAATGAACCGAATTTCATAAAATTTGGTATGTGAGTCACTTGGGTGAGACCCTGGTGCTGATTGGGTTTTGGTAGGATTCGTAGAAACAGAACCCGCTTGTTTTTTGCAAAATGGCCCGTAAAAATTTCATGTATCCACTCTAGCTAAAATACCAATTGACCAAATTTCACAAAATTTGGTAGTTAAGTTACTTGTAGGATGCTCAGGTGCTGATTAGAGTTTGGTACGATTTGCGAAAGAACAACCTGCCTTTTTTATGAAATGGCCCGCAAAAATTGCCAAAATCTAAGAAAACAAAAGACTACGTATGCTGAAATGTATCAATTACATTCTTGTTTTATACGCAATTTTTGACGAGGAAAAGAATATAACACACTCCATTATACTTTAGGACTAACCGTTCTTAAGATATTTGAGATTTCTTGCATTTTTGTTACGCCGCTATCGGAAAAATGTCCAATTACCAAATAAAAACCGAAATTGAATTAAAAATGCAAATTTAGTGTTATTTGGTGCAATTAAACTAAATCTAATGAATTATCAAAGAAATAAAGGAAATATGAATTTAAGTCTGCAGGGAAAGTCATGTGCTGTCCACATCAGATATTTTAATTTGTTAACTATGGACATTTCTTTAGAGGTGACATAACAAAAATGCAAAAAAGACTCAAATATCTCGAGAACGGCCAGTGCTGGAGTAATGGAGTTGATCTTATTATATTTTTCGTCAAATATAGTGTATACAACATGTATCTAATTGCTACATGTGAGCATATGTAGTCTTTTATTTTAGATTTTCGCGAATCTTGTGAGCCATTTCGTAAAAAAAAGGCAGGTTCTTTTCCGATTCACATCAAAATCTAATCAGCACCAGCGTATCTTACAAATGAATTATCTATCAAATTTGGTAAAATTTGGTCAAATAATGCTTTAGCTAGAGTGGATAAATGAGATTTTTGCGGGCCATTTCGCAAAAAAATGCGAGTTCATTTATTCCGAATCGTACCAAAATTTAATCAGCACCAGGGACATATGCAAGTGTACCTATTAAATTTTATACAATTTGGTTCATTAGTTTTTGAGCTAGAGTGGAAACATGCATTGCACAGTTAGACCAGGGTACCTTACAAGACACACTTACACACACATACACAAACGTCACACTAAAAATAGATTTTTCGTATTCTAGAGGTCCCAAAACGTGTAGATCCGACGAAAACTAGGGTTGATATTTTCAACACGATTCCAATATTTTCCCTATACATTACCATGCTGCATTATTACAGGGAAAGTGAAAATCAGATTTGAAACAAATTAGAGTGGCTAACGTCATATATCATGTAGATGCGAACGCAGAAATAAAAATGCGATTGGGCAGTGCATGACTTTCCCTGCACACTCATATTCGCGTTTTCTTTATTTCTTCAATAATTTATTACATTGAGTTTGATTGCACAAAATAACACCCATAACTATTTCAAATTACACTGAAATTGCACTTTTAATTCAAATTTCGTTTCCATTTGGTAACTGGATTTATTTTCAGAGGCGGTGTATCGAAAATGCGACAAGAAACTAAAATATCTCGAGAAAGGCTAGTCCTATAGAATTGGAGTTGATTTTATTCGTCAAAAATTAGGTATAAAACCTGCAATTGATTGCTATATTTCAGCATACGCAGTTTTTTATTTTAGATTTTGATGATTTTGTTGGCCATTTCGCAAAAAAAAGGCAGGTTCTGTTATTTCGAATCGTACCTAAATCTAATCAGCACCAAGGTGACTCACATGTGACTTATCTACCGAATGTTATGAAATTTGGTCTATTAATATTTCAGCTAGAGTGGATACAGACAATTTTTATGGACCGTTCGAGAAAAAAAAACATGTTCTTTTATCCCGAATCGTATCAAAATCTAATCAGCACCACCGTAACCCATAAGGGACTCACCTACAAAATTTCATGAAATTCGGTCAATTATTTTTTTAGATAGAATGGATGCATGCATTGCATAGACAGACACACAGACACATGCACAGACGTCACGGTAAAAATAGTGCTTTCATATTCTAGAGGTCCCAAAACGCGTACATCCGTCGAAAATTCAACTTGCGATTTTCGACATGATTCCAATATTTCCCTATATATTATAATGTATTTTAGGAAAAGTAAACATCTGATATGGGCAGCACATGATATTTCCTGCATATTTATATTCGCGGACTCTTTATTTCTTTAGTAATTAATTGAGTTTAATTGCAAAAAGTAACACCCATAATTATTTAGAATTACACTAGATTTGCACTTTTTATTGAATTTTCGATCTCATGTGGTAACTGGACTTATTTTCAAAGGTGGGGTAGCAAAAAAACGAAAAAACTAAAATATCTCGAGAACGGCTAGCTATAGTGTAATGGGGTTGATCTTATTCTTTTAACTTTAAAAATTACGTATAAAACAAGCACTTAATTGATATATTTTAGCATAAGTAGTTTTTCTTTTAGATTTTGACAATTTTTGCGGGTTGTTTCTCAAAATAAAGGCAGGTTATTTTTTTCGAATCCTTGCAAAATCTAATCATCACCAGGGTAATCCATAAGTGACTTATTTACCAAATTTCGTAAAATTTGATTAGTTTTACAGCTAAAGTGGATGCAGTCAATTTTTGTGGGCCATTTTGCATAAAAAAGGCGGGTTCCTTTCTCCAGAATCGAACCAAAAACTTATCAGTACCAGGATCACGCAGAAGTGACTTATCTGCCAAATTTTATGAAATTTGGTCCATTAGTTTTTGAATTAGAGTGAACGCATAGATTGCATATACAGACACACAGATAAACACACACGCATACGTCACGCTACAAATATTTTTTTCGTATTCTAGATGTCCCAAAACTTGTAAATCCGTCAAAATCTCGAGTTCCGATTTTCGGCATAATTTCAATACTTTCCCTATACATTACCATGTATTGCAGGGAAAACATAAATCCTTTGAGCTAAGATATTTAGAATTTATGATTTCATAATGAAACTAAATTATACTTTAATTATTTTAATGTCAAATCCCGAGAACTCGCGTTTAATTAAAGCCATTTAAAGCTTTTGATCAAATATATTTTATTACTCCCTATTCTAAATGAGTTGCAAGTAAAGAAACTATTAATGAAAATGCGCAATTTAGTTTCAAAATCACCGTGATAAGAACGCAACAAACTTTCGCAATTATGCTCATTAGTTTAATCTTAACACTTATTTTATCCTAAAGAATATCTTTTCATGATGCAATGAAGACAGATTCTTCAATCATGATTAATTTATTTTCCCTATACAGTGGTAGCTTGCTCGAAGAACTCATCATAAGCCATAAGCGTATATGATAAATGCACATATGGAAATTTTTATGCATTATGCTCTGATTGATGATTAATTTGCTTCATATTTTCATTATTTAATAAATTGTATATAACTGATAATACGTTATTAGTTTTCGCACAATTCATGGTAATTTATAAGGAAAGTGTTTGAATCCTATCTCGAAAATATAGCAACATTGAGTTTTCGACAGATCTGCATGTTTTGAGACCTCTAGAACACGAAAAACTATTTTTAGCGCGGCGTCTGTGTGAATGCCTATTTGTGTAGATAGATTACACAGATAGTCTGCAAGACTGTGCAAGATATGTATCCAAAAATTAATAAAAAAATAAACTGACTAATTTTCATAAAATTTTATAGGTTTGTGGGCGAACCTAGTTCTGATTAGTTTTTGTACGCTTCGATATAAAAGGACCTGCCTTTTTTAAAGAAATGGCCTGCAAAAATCGCATGCATCCACTCTAGCTAAAAGACTAATTGACCAAATTTCACAATATTTTGTAGATACGTTTCTTTTATACGTTACTTGTATACGTTACTTGTATTACGTAAACCCTGGTGTAGTGTATACTTTTGTACAGTCCAAAAAACAAAAAACAAAAACAAGAAAGATCAATCATATAGAATGCATTGATTATGAAACACTTTCCAACTTCAATGCAATTTTATATAAACATATCTATCTCTAAAATGCGATAGAATCCTCGGTAATATTTTCAAAATTATCACAATACTACATTAATTTATTATATTTGAAAACTTAAAACTTCCTCGAAAAAAATGATCTTCATTCAACTGACGGCATTGAAATAAAAATTGCCTGGTTTAAATATCTCTAAAAGGCAATACATTCCTCGGTAATAATTTTAAAATTACTGCAATCATTAATACTACAATCATTTATCTACAATCATTTTACTACAATCAAATAATACTACAATCATTTATTATATTTCAAAACTTCATCGAAAACAAATGAACTTTATTCAAATGACGTCATCGAAATATAAATCGCCTCTATATAATAGCAGCATTTCATTCATAAACATTTTTCCAATCGTTTAATTCATCACAATACTCTAATAATTTATTTTTTTAAAACTTTGAAACATTGTTATCTACCACAATCATTTTAAAATGTGAAACTTCTCTTATATATTAAGTAATTCAAATCTTGGAAATATATATATTATATAATATATCTCCTTTTTCTTTTTGGAGGATACAGCAAGAGTCAGAATTTAATTAGATTTGTTTTTCTCCCTATAGTAAGTAATTTTTATTTAAAAATCTACCTTAATATATTTTACTGAGTTTTTTTATATATTTTATGAGATAATTTGAATATTTCCCAAAATTTTCGAAGAAATATGAGAATTTTAAATTCGCTTAAAAAATGTTTGAAAAATTGGGTCCCATAGGGTGCAATGTATTTCATTTTTTCAACCCAGGTTCAATCCAAAACTAATTGGGTGATATTATTCATTTATATTCCCGTAGGTCCTACCGACCGTCTGAAAAACATACTACAATTTCATTTTGATTAAGTCATTTTTACGGCAGTTATCGTGCTAACGGACAGGCAGACAGACAGACAGACAGACAGACAGACAGACAGACAGAATGAACAAAGTCATAAAACTTTCAACTATTTTGTAAAGTGTTAAAAAAAGAACCTGCCTTTCTTACGAAATGGTTCGCAAAATTCATCAAAGTATACAAAAAAATGCTACTCATGCTGACATTTATCAATTAAATATGAAATTTTTAACGATGAGAATAATAATATCAACACCGTCACTCTAGAATTAACCATTATTAAGATAATTTAGTTTTTTCGTTTTTGAGATAATTTAGTTAGTTAACTACAACCAGTTATACATGAATATGAAAATTGAATTAAGAGTGCAAATTCAGTACAATTTCAAATAATTGTGCTTGTTATTTTGTGTAATAAAGCTCAATTTAATGTAATATTTAAGAGATAAAAAAATGAATATACGAGTCTGTAGCGAAAGTCAAGTGCTGCCCACATCAGATTGTTTTCTTCATTGTCACAAATACATCACTTTACAATAACTAGTGGTGAAACACTAGATTTGTTTATGCATTGGCCTGATCTATTTATGTACTTAGATTTTGAAATGGATTGAATTGAAATAATTTCGGTTGATATTTATATATGCATTTGTAATATACACTAATTGTATTATCGATTTTTCCGATTTGCACTATGCAAATTTATATCCACGATTGTTGGTTCTATAATAGCTCATGCATGGAGGCAAAAGTAAGGAGTCAAATCTTCATATTAAGAAAACGCCAATATCGTTTGACACAATAATTCAGGTGGAGCTGGGATAAAATAAGTAGTCCTGTATTGTATGCATTTCTATGGCGAAAGACCTAAAATACTTATTTAAACTGTCAGTTTTGTAAAAATAAATTATCAGTGCAATGAAAAGTAGAACTGAAGCGATACAGAATATTCCCAAGTATTTAAAATAATTTTTTCCTTTCAATTAATTTTTATCTCCCTATATTCTGTACCCTTTCCTTCAACTATGCAAAAATGCTGGTTAATTATACTTATAATAAGGCAGCCTTTAATTTAAAAATAATTAAAAATACATATACTAAATACTATGCCTTTCTATAGTGTCAACTAACAATAGCAACTACTTTACTAACACTAGCGACACTTAGATATAATTCTCAAAACATTATGGCATTTTCAAGCTCTTCATCCATAGGAGTTTTATCTCCTTCTTTCTAACTCCATGAGCTCATTTCTGTCAATTCCTTATAATTGTCACTGCTAATATGTTGTCCAAAAGGACTTCGACTTTTTGAAATACTTTTCATGTATATCATTGATGGTGTATTAAAGAAAGACGGTTTACAATATTTGTAGTCTTTACTAAATATATTGATATAGTTTAGACGTGTTTTGCCATACTTAAGAATTGTTCCTCAACTATATTTCTATAATGAGCTGACTGTAAGGAATAGCATTTTCTGAACTATATCGCTATAATGCACTGACTGTAAAGAATTTAATTGGTGCATTAAAATGCATTGCTTCATTCATTGCATTGGGTTATCTGCGAGTTCCCCCTCTGGCTGCTCATTAGCTCTCAGGCCTCTGGCTATTCATTCGCTCTCACGCCTTCGGCTGCCCATTAGTTAACAGGCTTGTTAGGGGCCGTCCAGGCTTCCATTGGAGAATGTCCTATATAGCCTGCGGAGTTGACTGAGTCCGCGAACCTCGTGTGACGTGTTGCCATCACTTATTTTCCATGTTCACAAATTATTTACGCCCATATAATAAAATTTGGCACCTCCTTGTCTAATGTTTTGTACCATCTTATCGCCTTGATTTTTTTAACAACCTGTAAACACTTTTTACATGACCACTGTTTCCCACACACTATCACAACCTTTAGCACATTTATAACTTTCCCCCTTATTTTTCTAATTAGCTTGAAGCGGCATTAAATTTTTGTGCATTTGGATTTAGATAATAAACTTATGAACACAATTCCCACATTTCCTTCTCATTATTTTTATAAAACTAAGAAAATACAAATATTTCGTATTTTTAATCTCCTTTTTATCAGTGACTACAAAATTGGATAAGTTAATATGTTTAGCATCGCCTCTATAGTGCTTAATTATTTTATACCTCATTCGAATATTTCCATAATTTATTTTTATTTCTTACCACATTTTATAATCAAGCCACTCTTTTTCAATTAACAATGGAACGTCTGTGGAATTTGTTCTGTATTTAAGCTGGTATGATGTAACTGTTAAAATTGACTAAGATTTTTTCGTTCATTTCTTTACCCTAAACAGAGAAACAATAAAAACATTTGGGTTTCTTTTGTTTCATTTTGTAAATTAAAAAAAAACGTAAATTATTTTATTCGATTAGGAAGATATTACTCTATTACTCACGGAATATATTACTCTATTATTCACGAAAGATATTACTCCATTACTCCATTATCTACGGGATCATTCGTCACGATTACTAATACTCACGTAAAAGATTATAATCTTCTGAAAAATATAATGTGTTTTATTATGCCTTTTAAATGTATCTGAGATATGAAGATATTGTTTTAGGAATTTAGCTTAATATTGAATGGAAAGTGCGTGTTTTTCCATCTTTTAGATGTTACTAAGATAAAACCCTTGTGTGGATATTTTCGGATGTTAAATAAACATCTGTGTAATAAAATTGTGTAAAATCACTCAAAGTTCCGTTTTAATATTAAATAAATTAAAAAATAATTCGAGTTAAAAAAAAGTTGCTTTAAAGGGCATCGTAGTATGATCAAGGTTACCCCTGTAATGAATGTCGTGGTTGTCTTTACGTTGCCAACATTTTACACTGCCAATAAATGAGCAGTCAGATAAATAAACATCATTTAGTTTTATACACTCTTTTGCAAAAAAAAAAAAAAAAAGAAGCACCATGAAAAAAGTGACTGCTTTTATTAAAATTAAATATGCATACACAGGTAATGAAATAGTTACAAAATCAAAACCGCAGGATCCATCAATGGTTAGCAATTACACATTGAATTTTCAAATCAGTAATTGGTGATCCCCCCCCCCCCTTCGCGGTAATGCATGCTTGTATACGCCTAGGTAAGGAGTGATAAAGTTTCATATAATGTCATCCTGCGATACATTCTGCCAGGCATTCCTCAATTGTTGCTCCAAATCTGCTACATTTTGGGGTGATCGAATCTGGCTGCCTAGCATGTCTCATACGTGCTCAATTGGCGAAAGGTCTGGTGAGCTTGATGGCCAAGGAACAGTATCAACAGCACTGAGACAGTTCACAGATATGCGAGTTGTATGCGAAGTGTCATTATCTTGTTGGAAAATAGCTCCAAAATGACGTTCCTGTGGAAAACAAAGACTGATTGGAACCGCTGGCTCTGGTGCCTCCAAACACGTGCCCGACGGTCCTCTTCTGAAAGACTAAAGCGTGATCTGTCGCTGAACACTATGCGATGCCAGTCCTCTGACAGCCATGAGGTTCGGCTACGACACCACTCCAAACGACTCTGTCTATGTTGTGGGGTTATGGGCAGACGTTTTAAAAGCCGCGGTGAGCGTAAGCCCACCTCAGCCATGCGCCGTGGTGGTGGAAGGTGCCACGAGTGGTATGGAAGAGACTGTAGCAAGTTGGATGACGGACAATGATGCTGTGGGGGTAGTTTGGGATGGACGCACAATCATCCGATCTTGCCTCGCATTCGTGCACCTTGGCCTTCCAAAGCTTCCATTTCACCGATGAGTTCCTTGCAGTAACAATTGCTGCCAGCACCTTTGTACAGCAGTGTCCGTTCAACGTTTGAAAGACCACGTTCGAACTTGTCTAATTGCTTATCAGGTCTTCGGCAACGTCGTAACGGCATTATTGGTTGTGCCTCCAGGGAACTGCAACGCCGATAACGAGCAAAGTTAAACCGTCCACATTTTTACCCTGTTTCATTGGACGCTAGTTGTGGAGTAGAAACTATGACTGAAGTTAACATTCATTGGCCTTACAAATTTAATCATTTGCATACTTGGTGCAAAGGAATTTGCATGCGAAATTTCGAGAAGATCAGATTATTTTTTAAGCGTGCTTCGTGTTTTTTGCAAAAGAGTGTAGATAAGTATTCAAAAAATTTAGGGAAGTGTCAGCATTCAGTCCGGCCAAGTCGTTATTTCCGAATTTGTAGCTATCGTGTGTAGTGTATAGCAAATTATATAATATACGTATTATATAAGTATTATATAGTATTATATACGTATATAGGTAATGTGACAAAAACCGATTTTAGAGTATCCGCACCTCAGTCCCACAGGTTAACCCCAAACTTGTTATTTTCGTGTAATACTGCCAGAAAATTACCCCCCCCCCCCTAAAAATGGACAATTGATATTTCTTTCTTTTAAGCAATGAAGAAAAACTTTAAATATGCACTTTTAACGATTTTCCAACCGATTTTTTCTTCTTCAATATTGATGGAGCTGAAGTCTTATATGCTGAACCAATTTTAATGAATACTGGCTCATTATGTGTGATCTAGTAAGAGGTAGATACTTTTGTTTTAAAACACGGAGATGAATTACATTTAGAATTTCAAAAATTAAAGAAATTATGAATAAATGATGTTTGGCGGTAAAGCAAAATATAAAATGTCTGTCCCAGCATTGTTGCGTAATCATGGGAATAACTATTTCCATAAAAGTCATTAAAATCTCACAGAAACGCCACTTTATGGTAAAACGCTCCCCGACAAGTAAAAAAAAAAATTTATGAAATCTTAAAATAGTTTGCGCCAAGTTTCCGGAGAAATCGGAGGTGTATTTTCAGGACTAGATACCTTGTCGAAGGATTCTGAACCTCCTTCAAATCACATGTTTTTATTCCTAGTCAATTAGAAAAAAACAAGACAGATCAATCATGCATAAAGCATTGATTATGAAACACTTCCCAACTTCAATGCAATTTCATTTAAATATCTCTAAAATGCAATACATTCCTCGGTAATATTTTAAAAATTATCACAATACTACATTAATTTATTATATTTGAAAACTTAAAACTTCATAAAAAAAATGAACTTCATTCAAATGACGGCATTGAAATGTAAATTGCCTGGATAAGACATCTCTAAAATGCGATACATTAATCGGTAATGATTTTAAAATTATCATAATACTACAATAATTTATTATATTTGAAAACTTCATCGAAAACAACTGAAATTTATTCAAATGACGCCATCGGCATATAACACGCCTGGCTCTCTCTATAAAAGCTACATTTCATTCATAAAACATTTTTTCATTCATTTCATTCATCATAATACTATAATAATTTATTTTATTTAAAAAATTAAAACCATGGAGATACAAGTAATTTAACTCTATGCTTAAAACTTCATCGAAAAAATCGTCCTTCTCTTTGTAAAATCAATGAATATTTCATTCATATCAGCTATGCAGACTCCATGAGCTAAATAATTTTGCTGTGAAGAAATGTAGCAATTCTTATACAACTCATTCTACATATTTTGCTGTTTACATTTTCCATAAGTGCAAAATAGGCTTCGCTGTAGAAATAATCAAATTTCGATGATTATTTAAACTCAAATATATTGTAATTGCTTTGTTTCAGTATGTAGATGCACAGAATTTAAGCACAAATAAAGCGGATTTAGGACGGATACAACACTATGAATTAAAAAGAATTTTCAAAATCACGATTTTGACGCAAGATGGATGCCATATTTTATTTTGAAGTAGATCGCGTGATCTTTTCATATAATGGTCACATTACCGCTTCATATAAGAGGTGTAATTATTATTTTAAATTTTATTTGAAAAACTACTGAATATATTTTGCTGAATTTTTTTTTTATATATTTTATGGGATAATTTGAATACTTCCTAAAATTTTCGAAGCAATTTGTGAATTTTAAATCCGCTTAAAAAATGTTTGAAAAATTATGTCCCATATTGTCCAATGTACGAGGCGCGTCCACAAAGTAAGTTTCCCGCTCGTCCCACAGCTAGCAAACCTTATATTGCGCGTAACGACTGCACGTACGTGATAGAGCAATGACGTAGCATGGCGCATGCACTAACGGTACTTCCCGCGTTCTCACAGTAGCATCGTTGCAGCTATTGAAGATGGAGGCTCTTATTCCTAGTATTTCATTTTTTCAACCCGGGTTTAATCCAAAACTATTTGGGTGATATTATTCATTTATATTCCCATAGGTTCCACAGACTGTCTGAACAACATAATAAAATTTCATTTTGATTAAGTCATTTTTACGGCAGTTATCGTGCTAACGGACAGACAGACAGACAGAGAGAATGAGCAAAGTCATAAACACTTTTCAACTCTGTTGTAAATTGCTAAAAAAAATGACTGCGACTAAAAAGAGCTACAAATGATTACGTTGAAGGTAAGGACTATTCAGCAAGGCGCCCTTGACCTACAAGTACAGCCTTGGTTCTGCGGAAAAATTGACACAAAACATTTTAAGATTTCGCAGCTTGTTGGAGGGAAGGATTTTCTGTTTTGTACTTGCAGGGAAGTTTACTGCTATCAAGTTGTGTTTTTATGAAATCATAGATTCTGATAAATGCACCAAGATACACCCTTTTGCAAAAAAAAAAATAAAAATAAAATAAAGCAACGCTAAAAACTAATCCGATCATCTCGAAATTTCGTATGCAAATTCTTTTATACCAAGTATGTAAATTGTTAAATTTGCAAGACCAATTAATGTTAACTTCGGTCATAGCCTGCGTTTCTACTGCGTTACTAACTTCCTATAAAACAGGTTAAGAATGTGGACGGTTTATCTATGCTCGTTATCGGTGTTGCAGTTCCGTGGAGACACAACCAATAATGCCGTTACGATGTTGCCGAAGTCCTTATAAGCAACTAGCAGCGTACCCGTTCTTCGTACGGAGTATATAGTATAAAGAAACTTAAAATTCACAATCATGTGCAAATTGCTATAGTACACTAAATGGCATTTTTAATCAAAATATTCAGTTAAAATATTTAATTTAATGTTCCTAAAAAGACGTTTAAGAATATCTGTTTTCGCTATACAAAATTATCTTCACGGGCAGATCTGAAGAATAAAACATCCTGGCCCCTTTTGTAAGCAAATTAACAAAAAAAGGGAATTGTATCAATATATGCAAACCAAAGCATTAAAATTGTATAGGACCCGTAATACTTATATTGTCGCAGATAAGAAAATATGCCAGTGTGTTAGTAGAAGATTACCCGTATTACAATATGAGTCTTAAAAATGTTTGCCAAAACAAAACAGATGACGTAATAAATTGAAAATATCAATAATCCCTGTAATCTTTATACCAGAAGGTCGTACTTGATTCCAATATATGCCAATATATATCAAAATATATGCCAATATGCCTGTACTACTTATGTTCCAGTAGATTAGAAGATATACCCGTGAATTTGTAGAAGATTACTCATACAACGTGCAATATATGAGTTTAAACAATTTTTGTTATAATGAAACAATGGCATAATAACTTGAAAATATCAATAATCCCTGAATCAATAATCCACGAAAATATCAATAATAATAATGTTTAAACCTGAAGACCGTAATTGATATTATCCAGTCAAAAATGCAATGTCAATGAAATGTATTTCATATACATATCTTTATTATTCCAATCGGAAAAGATTTAATAAATATCGTATGCCGCATAACACATTGGATTTACATCCATTGCTAAACGACATGATATTATTTGCTTTAAATAAATTGATGGAAATCATATCGTCTGAATAATTCGATCTCGATGGAAGGTTTGGCGACATTTTTGTCAATTTGGAGATAATTTAAAAAATTGCAAAATTTATCGCCAAATAGGACTGTAGTACTGATAGTCCCATTTTGCGATAAATAAACGAAACATAATCAAAATATTATCCCCTAACAAAACACAATTAATTTCATTTATTAAGTGAAATTTTATCAATTTCATGATAATTTTATAGATTTACAAACATTTTTAGCAATTTGATGATATTTTTGCTAAATGTGTTACTAAGTAGAATGGATGGACTGACCGTCAAATGCTGCCGAAACAGCATTTCAGTACTTTTTTCTAAAAAAAAACGAATTTTATTTCATTGATTTGCGTCGTTTTTATCAATTTGGAGCCATTTTCGTCAATTTGGTAAAGTTTAAGAAAAATTGCCAAGTTAGCGATATTGAGCCAAATTCGTAGCTCTGAATTTAGAGCTCTGAAGACAAAAACATTCTGATCCCGTTTGTATATACTAAATGAAAAGACTAAAATTGTATTAGAAGATATATCCGTTCTAATATTTTTCTTTTTTAACAATCGGATAAATGAAGTTATTGTGTAAACACAATATATGAGTTTATTAGCTAAACACGATATAAAAGCTTAAAAACTTTTTGCCAAAATAAATGAAAGTTATGTACGCGGTCCGCAATTCATATAATGAAAAAAAAATCAGACCGTTCTTTCTGAAATATATTTTTATATCCATTTATTTATTATTCAAATCGAAAAAATATTTATTAAAATTAACAGACAGATTTAATTTAATTGCGTTTCTGAGCAACATGATATAAGATAGAATCTTCTTCATAAACTGTGAAATTAAATAACTATTTTGATTTCTTTATACTTTTCATTATTGAGTAAAAGCTTGTAAAAAATAAACCAGAGATAGATTTTCCATTTAAATTCATGTTTCAAACAATTCATGTTTTTAGGAAGTGCCTAATTAGCGCAAAAAATCTCCCACCAAACTCAGAGATAAAGTTTTAATTCACTTTCAAACGATTTTCAACCTTTCCTTTGGACAAACCGTGGAGTTATAGAGTAGAACTCCTAGGACAAACTTTCGTTTTTCAGCAATATATCGACAACCCCTGATCTTAGAAACTCAAATCTTGGGCAAAATTTATGGGGGGCTATTTCAAGGCTATCTAGAGAATTTCATTAAATTCGGTTCTGCCGTTCTCCCGTGATGATGAGACAAACGAAAGTTTTGTTTTTTACTTATATCTCGAGAACCACTGGTCGTAGGAACTCCAAACATGGACTAAATTTTAAGTGGGGCTGTTACCAGGTTATCCACAAAATTTCATCAAATTTCGGTTTAGCCGTTCTTCCGTGATGGTGGGACAAGCAGATAGACAGACAGATATATTTTCAATTTTATTTATATAGATTAAACGATTTCGAACGTGGTCGTATAGTTGGTATGCGTGAAGCTGGCTGGTCATACGAAGCAATTGGCCGCCACCTGTACCGAACGGACACTTGTTCAAAGATGTTGACAGCAATGGTTGTTGCAAGAAACTCATCGGCAGAATGAATGCTCTGGAAGGCCAAGGTGCACGAATGCGAGGCAAGATTGGATGATTGTGCGACAGTCCCTAACAGGTCCAACGGCATCATTGTCTGCTATTTAACGTACTACAGCCTTTTTCATACCACCCGTGGTACCTTCCACCATCTCACCACGCTTGGTTGAGGGGGGGGGGGGGTACGCTCATAGCGGCCTTTAAAACGTCTGCTCATAAACCCACAACGTCGACATAGTCGTTTGGAGTGGTGCCGTAGCCGAGCATCATGGTTGCCAGCAGAGTGGCATCGCATAGTGTTCAGTGATGAACACTATGCGCTTCAGTCTTTGAATAGATAACCATCGGGTACGTGTGTGAAGACGCCAAGGCCAGAGGGAACAATCAGCCTTTGTTTTACACAGACACACAGACATTACCGTGGTATGATGGTGTGGGTTGCTATCTCTTACTGCAGCAGGTAGCCCCTCTTCATCCTGCGTACCACTTTTAGAGCTCAACGATATCTTGATGAAATACTGCGACCATTTGCGTTACCCTTCATGGCACATCATTCTGGGGCCATTTTACAACAATATAATGCCACGCCGCAAAAGGATCTCATATCTGTGGACTATCTCCATGCTGTTGATACTATTCCTATGAACAGCAAGGTCACCAGACCTTCCGTCAATCGAGCATGTATGGGATATGCTAGGCCACCAGATTCGGGCACCCCGAAATGTAGCAGATCTGGCGCAACAATTGAGGAATACCTGGCAGAATGTATCGCAGGATGACATTAGGGAACTTTATCACTCCTTACTTAGACGTTTACGATATTGCCGCCAAGGGGATTTCACCAATTACTGATTTAAAAATTCAATGTGCAATTATCAACCATTGATGGGTTCTGCCACCCTGATTTTGCAATCATTTAATTACCTGTGTATGAGTTGTACTCATACTGAATTTCAGTAAAACACTCACTTTCTTCATGTTGCTTCGTTTTATTTCCCAAAGAGTGTACATTCCAATCACTCGCTTAGTTATTCAGATATACTGTCCCTATTCTTGTTCACATCCAGCACATACATACATGCTTAATCTGAAAAACATTCTGTTAACAGTTCAAATATGTTTAAAACGAGTAAATCTGCCAAAAAGTAGTTTTTGAATTTTCCAAACGATCACAATACTTTCTCTGCGCATTATACTGTGTTACAGAAAATAATAAACCACAGTATTAGTTTCATATTCGTCCAAAAATTATATTTGCTGCCAAAGTTAAGTCCATTTGGTTGAATAGTTTTCAATAAAATGCATTTATACAACTTTGCGGGCAGATTGAACGCAAAATAATGTTTGAATACTTCAAACTTCTAGATTTTTAACTGGCTAAAATGTGTTTGAGCAGGAAAGAGTACGTTCTTTCATCCATAACAGAAAACGCTTTTTTCTAATTCAGTTTATCAGTCAATTGCTGTCTTCTCTACTTATAATAAAATAGGGTGTGCGTTTGACGGGGAACGCTTTCGGGGCGATCTACTCGGGAACGCTTCCGGGATAATCCACTCCTCAAAGCGAATTAAGCCCAATGAGTTTATATTTGAAAATATATATGTACAATACATCTTGTTGTTAAAAAATGGAACTAAATCCAATGAGTTATTACACCAGTAAATATTTTTCGATTTAAATAATAAAGAAATATATTTATAAATACATTTTTGGGGAATTGCATTTTTCGTTGGATCATATATATCATTACGGCTTTTGGGTTTAACGAGTTTAGATTATTGATATTTTCAAATTCTTACACAATTTGTTTTATTTTGGAGAAACATTTTGAAATCCATATAATGTAGTACGGGTACATCTTCTAATACATGGGTATAATTTTTTAATCTACTAAAATATAAGTGATTACGCCCGTCCCTGTAACGCTTGGCGAGAGATTTGGCGGGCTTTTTTTTAAAATTGCGAAATTGAGGAAAATGATGCCAAATTAATGAAATTAGTTTTATTTTGAAAGGGATAGTATTGTAATGATGTTTCGGTAGTTTTCGACTGTCAGTTCATCCTACTTGACAACAAATTTGGCGACCTTTTAAAATGTGGCCAAATTGCTCAAATATCATCCAATGAAAGAAAATATCGCCAAATCGATAAAACTGTTGTCAACTTGATAAAAATGACACCAAATCAATGAAATTAATTGCGTTTTGAAAGATGATAGTATTGTAATGACGTTTCGGTAGCGTTTGTCTCTTAGTCCAACTGTCCCACTTTCTGACAAATTTGGCGAATTTTTGAAATTCAGTCAAATTAATGAAAATGTGGCCGAATTGATAAAATGATACTAAATTAATGAAAATGACTCCTAATTTATGAAAATTCAATATTTTGCAAAATTAAGTTCAATTTCCTTGATAATCCCCGTCGCGTAGTGAGAATTAAATAATAGTTTTTGTAAATGTTTTTACAAACGGACCAAGATGTTTTTTTCTCCAGATCTGCCTGTGAAGATAATTTTGTATAGCGAAAACAGATTCTTATACATCTTTTAAGGATAATTAAATGAAATGTTTTAATAAAATGTTTAGAATAACAAAGTCATTTAAAGTATTATAGGGATATGCATATAATTCAAGTTTTAATTTTTTTATATTGTATATTCCGTGCGAAGAACGGGCATGCTGCTAGTAACAAATAAAACAATACAGTTATGTGAGCACTTTAATAAATATCAAAAAATCAATCAGGACTTTTTTTTAAATAAAAAACTTTGGTTATCCTTTGGCCGAAAAACTGCAGTTTTCGTTTATTAATGCGTTATAATTACTATTTACTGGAAAATGCTTGAATATCGGTAGTAATTATGCACATTTCAATCAATGAAACAGTAATTTTTTCGCAGAAGTAGATTTTTATATTCAACAAATTAGTGCGACATCTGTTAATTGTGGAGATTGTGTGTTCTCGAAGGTAAACCAAATTCATTTATGCTATTTTGCAACAATCCAGCCGAAAAATGAGAGACTGAATTATAATTTTTTCAGTTGCCTGTGCTTTCTTCATAGAATTAATTCATAAATAAGCTGATGGTAAGCGAGTTCTGAAAATATAGCTGAGAGACATGGCGTAGAAAGTAAATCTAAATTTCCACATGATTGTTTTTAAAGGGACATGCTACTTTTAATGATTTACAACATCGATTTTTCATTTACACTAAGACAACGAAATCGACTCACCAAGAAAGAATTATTCAAATGAGGCAAAATTTGGTACGTGTAATGTGGATGTATAGAAAAATAAATGATTAGAATTTCAGAACAATTGGATGATTTATTGCACTGAAAGATCTACACAAAGTGAGCACGTCAATATGGCGTTGGGCCACCTCTGACCTTGCCACAAGCTTTTACCCGACGTGGCATTGATGCATAAAGTTGCCGAATGGTGTTCTGAAGGATGTCGTTCCAAATGGTCTCCAATTGACTCCAATGGTCTCCAATGGTCTCCAATGGTCTCCAATTCGTCTACATACTGGGATGGTCACAGGCGAGCCCCATCTCAGCCCAAATATGCTCAATAAGCGAGAGATCTGGGGATCTGGCTGACCAGAGAAGTGTGTCGTAAGCACGCAGACAATCAATAGAGAGGCGTGCCGTGTGTGGCCTGGCATTAGCTCGCTGAAAAGTTAGCGAGGGTTGTCGAGAAAAGAATGGCAATATAACTGGTCGTAGAATGTCGGCAAAGTACCGCCGTGATGTCATGGTGCCACGGATGACTATCAAAGAGGTCCGGCTATCAAACGAAATGGCCCCCGAGACCATAAATCTCTGCTGTCCGGCCGTGTGATAGTAAGAGCAGGACCCCGACGATGTCCGCGCCGTATCCAGACACGTCTGCGCTTCTCGACGGGACTCATTTCGAAACGGGACTCATCACTGAAGACAATTCTTTCCCAATTCGAACAATTCCCCGTTGATCGGGCCTGGCACCATTGCAATCGCTGTTGGCGGTGCATACTGGTTAGTGGTAGGCGACATAATGGGCGCCACGGGTATAGATTCCGCTCCCGTAGTATTCTATTAATGGTCTGGTTGGTCACTTCCTTGTTTGTCACACGTTGGTAGGTTGATAACGACGAATCTCGTTCTGTCACAGCTGCTCTGACAATCGCTCTATCTTCCTGTTATGGCGTCGCTCTAAGCCGTCCGCTGCCTGCTTGCCGCTGAAATCTGACATTCCTGTCCCATTCCTGCCGACAGCGTCTTATTGCTGCATCGCAATAGACGATGCCAAACCACAAATGTCGAGCGATTTGTCGACGTACCCATCCAGTCTCATGCAGTCCGATCGCACGCCCTCTTTCAAACTCCTTCATATGCTCCTAGTGGCCGCGAATTCGTCGGCGAGGCATTGTTATGAATGTAAACGCAATCGAAATACATTGCACGTTTTGTTCCTGAAAGCGATGTTCGCTCCTTATATACACCACCATGGTGCTCAGTTTCAATGCGCTGTAGTTCCGACTATTCATTCATTGGTTGCGAATTTTGGATCATTTGCATATTCGGTCGACAGGTGTTTGCATGTACAGTTTCATTACTATCAAATTATTTTGCAGGGTGCGTCGATTTTTTTGTCTCAGAGATTTTTTGTCTTCTCTCTCTCTCTCTCTCTCTCTCTCTCTCTTATAATGAAAATCATGAACAGAGAGTAAAAATATAGACCCAGGAAAAAACTACAATCACATAGGTATCTAAGGCAAAGTATTAAGCATCATACGTAGATTTACATTACCATTACATTGCCATTACTTTGACAGGATGTTATTTCCATCTGCGGAGACATTTTTAAATCATGGCAAGAAACTCCGACTATAAAATAAGTCCGTTTCTACCATTAGAAAACCATTTTAAAGACAGTTTTGGATCACATTTTAATAATACCCGTAAAGTGCTGCATGCATGCATACGGTGACCATATAACCTTTATTTTAAAGGACAGTCCTTTTTTCAAGTAGCTGTCCTTTAGATTTATTCTTTTTTCAAAACTTAAATTTGTTCTTTATTTTCATGAATGATTGACCAAATCTTCCAAATGAAAGAATATTTTCCACCATACATAATTTGTGGACAAGTGAAAACAGTATAGATTAATCATGCATACAACATTGATTCTGAAACACTTTCCAACTGAAATGCAATTGTATTAATACATCTCTAAAATGCGATACATTCATCGGTGATATTTTTAAAATTATTATAGTACAATAATTGGAAACTTAAAACTTCACCAAAAAGGGCAATGCTAGAAAATCGACTGCTTCTCTATCTAAGTAAAATCATTGAATATTTCATTTACACCACTTATATTCTAGACTCCAGAGCTAAATAAGTTTGCATTAAAAAACTCAGCAATCTTATACAAATCATCTTAATAAAACTTATTTTGTTTAAATTTTGCACACGCGAAAATTTGGTTTCGTTTTAGAAATAATCATATTCATGAGACATATTATACAGTTTAGTGATTATTTAAGACATATTGTATCATTTAAGGCATATATATCATTAGAGTCATATTATATAGTCCAGTGATCATTATCGCAGTTTAATGATCATGATTAAAATAAAAAAATATTGTAATTGCGTAAGATCAGAATTTAGAAACACAGATAATATGCAAAAATAAAGCGGTTTTAGGACGGATGCAACACTAAATATAAATACGAAAGATTAATCATGCATAAAGCACTGATTATAAAACACTATCCAACTGTAATTTTATTTAAACATCTTTAAAATACGATACATTCAGCGGCGATAATATTTTAATTACCACAGTACTACAATAATTTATTTTACTTGGAAAATTTAAACCATGGAGATAAAAGTACGTTCTAACTCCATGCTTAAAACTTCATTCAAACTCTATTCAAATAACGTCGAAATATAACTCTTCTGGCTCTCTATGTAAAAGCAGTGAGTATTTCATATATACACTTTTATTCCAGACTCCAGAGTTAAAATATATCCAGCAATTCTTATACAACTCATCTTACAATCACTTGTTTACATTTTACATTCATTAAATTAGGCTTTGTTGTAGAAATAATCAAAGTTTGTTGATCATTTAAACTCAAAAATATTGTAACTACGTTGACGCAGATTATGGATGAACAGAAAGAAACGCAAAAAAAAGCGGTTTTAGGACGGATGCAAGACTAAATATAAATTAAAATGAACTTAAAAATTACGATTTTGACACAAGATGGATGCCATATTTCATTTTGAAGTGGGTCACATGACCTCATCAAATTATATGGTTGTCATAATTTTTTTTAATTTTTATTTTAAAAACTACCGAACATGCTGAATTTTTTTTATATATGTTATGGGATAATTTGAATATTTCATAAAATTTTCGAGGCAATTTGTAAATTTCAACTTCGCTTAAAAAATGGTTGAAAAATTAGGTTCCATAGGGTTCAATGTATTTCATTTTTTCAACCCGGATTCAATCCAAAACTAATTGGATGATATTATTCATTGACATTCCTATATGTCCCACAGACGGCCTCAACAACATACTAAAATTGCATTTTGATAAAGTCATTTTTACGGCAGTTATCGTGCGGACGGACAGACACACAGAATGAACAAAGTCATAAACACTCTTCAACTATGTTGTAAACTGTTAAAACGCAACTTAAGCTTGAAACTCTAGAAGTTAATGCGTGCCTCTCTAGAAGTCAATGTGTGTTAACTCTAGAAGTCAATTGTGAGATAAGCTGTCTATAATGTTATGATTTTTAGAAATCTGATCAAGTCATCTTAAAAGAAATCTATCCATCTGACAAATATTAAGCGTATACATTGTTAACGTTTATTATTTTAATGTCAATCAATTGCAACTCATTACTATAATTAAAATATATCTTTACTACTTATGTAATGTGTTTAATTTTAATTAATTTCATATTACAATCTTTTTTTAATTATTCCTAACCTATTTCAGATTTAAACCATGCAGGCTTGCACCATAAAGCCGGGGTGGAGGCTAACGGTCTATAGCCCCTCCACAATGAGCCCATGGACGAAGTATATTAAGTTGCAAACAATGTACTAGTAAGACATGTCCCACATAATGGGGTTAGTACAAAACATAATTATGTACTTAGTGAGAGTTGTAGGTCGGCTGGTGGGATGTTCTTTAGGTTTCACGCCCCCCCCCCCCAGTCAGAAGCTCATTTGGAAATGTGTTGGAACAAACGTCAAAATTGGTCCTTTATTTTCTTTCAGAAAATAAAGTCACCGTATACAGGAGTGACATAAGAGCACAACTCAATATTTTTATCATATGTGTATCATATTTTAACATTACTGACAAATGAAAAGCATATTGGAATAAATGGTTGAAATGACGCCCATCAATAACACAAATGAAATACATTATAAGAATGCATTAATACAAATTTACTGATGCATCACGTGATTTATGTACACAACAAAGCTATCCAGTGAACGAAAACATTGATTACTAACATTTAATTAATGAGTAATTTATTGATTTACATAAACGAATTTCACCCATTAATTAAATAGAAATGCTCAAAACTATTGCACTCTATTCTAAGAGTAATATTAAACACGGTCATAAAATATGTATTATGCAACCGACGAATAGCTGTTTGAAATGGGAAATAAACATAATTACATTTTCTAATAATTGCATCAATAATCTGAAATTTTATATTATCAATAAAGTAACTCGAAAGCTGCTCCTTATCTACTGTAATTTATTTCAGAAATTATTTTCACTTTTGTTAACACTTTTAAACATCAGATGAGTCAGGCATAATTTCAAGCCTTATAAAGGTAGACGTAGAAAGATTAAATTATAATTCCCCCCCCCCTTTCCACTGATGACGAGTAAAATATTACAAGCTGCGTTTTACAACTAGCTCCTAATTCTTAAAAATTCGATTGGTCTTAACTAAAATTCGACTAATACCCTAGCTTAATTGCCTATTAAACTTCTGGTTAGGCGTTATAAACAGTGATGTTTATTGCTACAACCATTGGATTATTACCAACCCATGGTTTATATTTCTAATAATCCATCTCTCAGAGAAATTAACAAATGCATACATAATTGCATATCCAGACGTACAGCAGTACATTTTAATTGTGAAGAATGTGCAGTATTATGAACACTGGGGGTCGTATTAAAAAATTAAAATAAAAATGACAACACAAACGTTTATGCCATTGACAGTATCCGAATTCATGTTTTAACGTATTTCTGAGATATAGGCCGGTTGCCATACCTCACTATGACCGGGACGCTAACACTCTTATTAAAATATTTTAAATTTTTCATGAAGATATCCAGATAATTTACCAAATGTGGCTCATTGGATGTTTGGGATCTAGTGGCGCAGACAAGCGGGTGTCGTACCCCACCCCCACCCCACACCCCAAGTAACCCATTGCAAACCCTTGATTTTGAAAGAGATGATATTTGGGAGGAAATGAGAGACAAAATGTTTGGTTATCACCCTTTTACCACTTTTTTCTGGGCGCAGCTAAAATGTCTGGTTCTTCTAATGTTCTTCTAATGTCCAGTTCTTGTAATGTTTAGTTAGCCAGATATTGCTTTATCTCAGTCAGAAGGTTAAAAATTTATAACTTTTAAGAACATAAATCACCAAGTGCTCTGATATCCCACACAAGGTGAATCAAAATATAGTTAATCCAGAAAATCAATATTTCGCTTGCCGAATAATGGCTAGCTAGATAATCATTCGTATCCGATCCGTAATTAATCATAATTTGTCAATTTTATGTGTAACTATTACCAAGTATGCTGATTAATGACTCTGTGATTTAAGAACAACTCTCAAATAAATTTTCTGCAGTTAATTCAGAATTTTTCGTTTTTCCTTTCTGCGATATTTTTTTTTAACTAACAGTTTCCCACTAGTATATATTTAATTACTGACCAGTGATCTTTAACATTTTATAAACCAAGAGGCACATTTGAGTCAGTTATATGCTGGCGGGCTGCATATAAAAATACGCACGCATACATGTACGCCAGTATACGCACACACGTACACAAGCAGAATCAACGCAATCAAACTTCGGTGCTACAAAAAATGAGTTAGGAAATTATCCCCCATGGGCTTTCCTTATTAAATTAACAAGCTGGCTTTGTCTAGCTGATACTTCCGAAATTAGGTGTTGTTGGACATTAATTATGTGGAGATTTATCGAAATCGAAGATATTTAGTAACAAGGGAATAAGGGATACGCACACATTCAACGTTTTTATATGCGCTTTTAAAATAATATATTTATCTACCACAAATAATTCAAAAAAATATTTTATGAAATAAAAAAATTATCTTAACGGTTACCTTTTTATAACCTAAATTTCATATCCAGCTAGTAAGCTGTTCTAAATAATGGCTTACAAGAAATTGGAATTGAACACTTCGTTCAGTTTTCAATTCTTAAGTATAATAATTTGCTATATGCATAAGCAGTAGTATACGTAAAGGTGCCTACCTTTTTTTTCAAAGCACATATTTGATACAATTAATACTTTTCGAAAATGTAATTACAAATCACTAATGCTAAAGCTACTCTTGGAAATCTCCTCTTAATTTTTGAGATACATAAAGATAAAAAATATACTTAAATTCAAATTATTTTCTCATGATGAACAGTTAAATCACTTCTACTAAAATTCGCTGTTTCCTCAAAAAATTTAAAAAAATCAATATATGTATTTATATTATTTAAGTGAAAATATTACAGAAATGTAGAGGGCGTGGTTTATATCCATAAATCACAATTAATGTCCTTAAGAGACAAACAAATCTCATATCTCAAATATGAAATTTATTTTTCCATTTTATTAAAAAAGAATAGGAAGTGAACAACATTTCTGTTTAAGATCGCTTTCATTTGTTTGACAAATTTCTACGATATTAATATATGTATTTGATTTTTTCTAAAATTTCAAATTATACTAATATTTAGTGGGCGTGGTTAATATTCTCAAACAGCAAATTGTGTCTTTGGAAAGAATAGACGGGGAACTCCTGCTGAAGTTTGCTTTTTATTTTCCTCACAAAGGTTTAAGAAATTTAATATCTTATATTGTATTCTAAAAATGCAAATGGTACTGAAAAATTGATAGGCGTGGATAATATGTTGAAACCATACTTTATTTGAATAATAAGTACTTCCTTAGTAAACAGAATAAAATTATTAAATAATATATCAGCCGATTTCAGAGGCTAAAACAGTCTTCGTCATCTGGATAAATCATACAGATCAGTACTTACGAGAGCAAGTAATGAAAAACAAGTACATTTTTAAAAAAATAGTAGTATCTGTGAGACCAGAAATAGATATCACACCAGTTAATGTGAGACTGCTTTATGTACATTATTTATTGTGTCTGAAACATCAGACCATACTTTCAGTCTCAATGACGCCAAATTTTACAACATACTGACCAAAAGGTCAGTTAAAAGCATAAATTTAGGGGCGTCAAGACAGACGGGGGTCGAAGAACTCTTAAGAAAATGCGAAGTAACGATATTGGATAAAAAGACTGACCAATGGAGAAGATGCTTTTAGCTTCACTGTGAAGTCTGCCGATAAGAGTAAAGGAAGAGTTATTGATGTTGAGACCCAGGCCGTCCGACATATCAGAAAGGTGTAAGGTAACTGTTTGGACGGCCGGAGCAAAGAAGGAGTGGAAGACCCAGGCCGTCCGACTCATCCAGAGGACTTGAGCAACTATTTGGACGACCGGTGAGCAAAAAAGGAGTGTCAGACCTGAGGCGAAAGAGACAACCTAAGACAGAACGACGATACTTAGAAAAACGAGGAGAATAGATATAGAATGACATAAGAGTCATGATATAGAACGTCGATACAGAACGACTAGAGAGAACGAATACAGAGTACAACTTCGACAGAGTGGTACGGAGATAGTCCGCGAAAGGTGTCCTAATATGCAATTCTACGACAGTCAGAGACCAAGGAGACTTCAACAAAATGTGCAAAAACAGTCCCATTTACAAGGAAGCAAGCGTTGTGGTCAGGTATGTGCTTATTAAATATGATAGCAGGTCTTAGTTTATTTCGATAGCAAATAGTGATCTTATCACACGGCAAATCTCTCACATTTTGCTCGATCCGTCGCCAAGAAATATGCTAATTGTGTAATGAATTGAATTCTATGTTATTAATAAATGATTTATTGTTAAAGTTAAAATGGTGCAATCGATTTGGTATTATGTTAATTAATATTCCTTTACAGAACTCACGCTAAAGAAAATAATGGTGGGTTTCAATAGCGGCAAAGAACGCAATGTTTAATTTAATAATGAGTTCCACTAATACGAATTTATGGCTGTGTCATATTATGTAGAAATTAATAGTGTAAAATCCCAACTTTAAGTATATTGTTTATTTGTGCACCACAGTATCAAGCGACCCTGGGAAGTAATTTCGCCCACAATAATTCGAAAAGAATAAAAATTAAAGGATAAACCAAGGGTAGAGATAAAAACAGTAGAAGGATTTTAAAGTCTCCACAGTGAGCAAAACGTTCTGTTTCAATGAAATGATGCAGAATAACTGAAAATTTTGAACTTCAGCTGCCTCATCGCTTGATGCTTTCTGGTGGACGACGGACGACTATAAATGCGATGTTGTGGATTTGGTAACGTTATGGATTTGGATGCAGTTCTTATTTTGTAATGCTTATTTTTGGATCTAAATTATCTTTTGACAAATTTTTTATTAATTGTTTATTGGCGCTACACATCGTCCCAATAGGGATAATTAAACTCCAAGTAGAAGAGACGAAGTTTTTAGATCTCAGGTTATTTCAAATTCCCTTACTTCAGTAAAAACGCCGGCTCCTTTCCTGAAGAGTAATAATAATTATGAATTGTCGAAATATGGTGATATGATAACTGTGTGACTGCTGTTTATAACTTTTCATAACAATCATTTCAGGGCAAAGCGTATTTTTCCATTTTGAATCCGAGGCTCTGCTAACAAAGGGAAGGACCTACACTACCAAATGATTAATTAATCCGTGCATGAAATGTTTAAATATTTTCACTGAAGAAATAAAAATAACGGAGACATGGATAAGCGGTTGCAACTCTTACACATCAACTTATATATGGGTAGGAAATCTAGACTTCAGATCTCGAATTGATTCGTCTCTTCAGACGATTTTCAAAAGTTGCTAGTGTAAACATCTAATTTTTCTAAGATGTTATGTAAATTAGATAAACCTTCTCATATACATTTTCCTATGAAAAGTAACCCACCATTATTGCGCAAAACAAAAAGCCAAATTTCAAGGATAGCTGACTACATAAATGGTCAAATTTCACGCCCTTAGATTTATACTAAAATAAAATACCGGTTGAGAAGCAGTAATACAAATAACTGCTACGTAATTCAATAAGAATATTACATTTTTTAATTGATATTTACATTTATAAACTATTCAAATTCTTGAAATTATTTCAACGACGTTAGATAAGATTAAGACTTTCTTTTAAGTGGATGACTTTCTGATACATTTTTATTAAACGGCCAGGCACTTGATCGAATAATCACTCGGCCATACAGCGGTCGGATCGTGAATCGTTTTGCCATCAGAAGATGCCTCCCCCGTGCACCACGGAGTGAAGCACATTACATCCGTAACGGACACTACAACATTCATGTTCTCAGGTGGGATTCGAACCCAAGATCTCGACAGATATCCACGATCACGACCACGATCCCCAAATTCCAATGGAACTTTTACCTTAGAACTCCAGGTTACCGGGGGGGGGGGGGGGGTTGTTACATTATGTTGTGCATACGTAGATTTTCTTTCATAATGCAATGCCTGTTGAGCTGTAACATGTTTTTAAATTTAGAAAAATAAATCGACACTTAAAGATGAAAATTTGAAACGAGCGTTATTCGGCATGGCACTGTTTGTGGGTACTTACCAGATAGCAGATGGTGATTTTATGTAGTTGGGAAAACAAGCTTTTTCTTCGTATTACAAAGGGTCGGCTCCTCACTGAATAAATAAATACATTCCAAAAATCTATCAAACCTTCGATGACATGAATTTTTTTCCAATCGCTATATATGAACGTAATTCATATTTTAGTTGGTCCTCAGCTTCGAACATAGAAATGTGGTTGGAAAAAGAAACTTCTTCTCTTTAAGAGATCCAAAGAAATTATATATTTAATATTCGCAAAATTTCAAAAACTCTTTAGAATTCTAGAAAAAAAAAATCGATGAAATTCGTACTGCACAATAATTACCACTATTATCACTATTACGACGTATGCAATTGCCAAAACATTTCCTTTTTTCTCGAACAACAAAATTTATACAATTTTGTAATAAAAGTTATATTTAAACTGAAACCATAAGTTCTGCTTAATTGTTAACTGCTATATGTTTTTGGTTTCTCTATTCGTATATAAATAAAATTACAAATATCTCCGTCTGTATGAGTGTTTGTCTCATCATCACGAAAGAAAACACACACTCACACATACATACATATATATATATATATATATATAAATATATATATATATATATATATATATATATATATATATATATATATATATATATATATATATATATATATATATATATATATATATATATATATATATATATATATATATATATATATATATATATATATATATATATATATATATATATATATATATATATATATATATATATATATATATATATATATATACAGTTAAATACTCAGACCTGAGGAGGAATTTAACTCTGACTAATCATCGAATTTGGGCTGGTGCTGTTGTTCTCTTCTCTTATCGGCATTATGGCCGTGAGTTTGCTTCTATGGTGATGTTAATATTACTTGCATTTTTCTTTATTATACATAAATTTTTATTATTACATATTTCTAATATATATATATATATAGAAATAAAGTGAAAGTTTAAATGTTGAAAGTGTAAATAAATTTGGTATGGCAAACTATGTGAGAATTGAATTAATCGTACTGTTCAAGTCAATCAATTAAAAAT
Source organism: Amaurobius ferox (assembly GCA_951213105.1). Classification (NCBI taxonomy): domain Eukaryota; kingdom Metazoa; phylum Arthropoda; class Arachnida; order Araneae; family Amaurobiidae; genus Amaurobius; species Amaurobius ferox. The sequence goes on along the minus strand of OX578138.1, from coordinate 55,258,255 downwards.
AAGTAACCAATTTTCTGGCTGTAGCCGATAGAAAATTCAGTTTACGATTATATCTAAACACGAACCATAAGTTCTGCTTAAATGGTAATGGTTTCATTTTATTGGTTATAACTGGTAACAGATGTTTGAAAGTTTATTGAATTTGGGATTAGTGCTTTTCATTCCAGAACTTGTGTATCTGCGGAAAACAGGGTATGCGGGTTCTTATTGAGCTTGTTATTGACTCAAGAAATAGAATAATGGTGTTACTTATTTAACAAATTTAACAAAATGGAGCGTTAAAATGTCTATCGGGATTTTATTTATTTCTTTTTCTATTTAAAACTAAAAATTAGATGACACTTAAGCTAAAATATGCACGATTTATTGTTGATACGGTATTTATAGCGATTTTCGAAATAATTGATTATTTTGTGATAGAAAACAGCATCGCAAAGCTTCAATGTTAGAGCTATTAGAAAAATCGAAGATCACGCTTTTCAACAAATTTTGAATGAAATGAGTAGGTTTAATTTATGTAACTTAATTTTCCCCGCTTGTATGAAAATGAGAAGGAAATGTGTAACGAACACATGATTGGTTTTAAATTGTCAACATAGAAAAATTCACTGATAGTCATATTTAAACAGGTTATTAAACTCTTATTATTGGTTATTAAACTCTGTTTCAAAATAAAAATGATGTTTTTGGCGTTATTAGTTTATACTTGGGATTTTATAATATGTTATTATGTATCGCAATTAATTGCTATTGCAAGCGAAATCTGGGATTATCGTCATTGCATGAGCTGGGATTATCGTAATTGTATCAAAGTTATCGAGTGTGGATTACATATTTTTTTAAATATGACTGAGTTTGTTGTTGAATACATCTAGTTTAATATAAAATATTACGCACAAAACTTTTACACAGCAATTTTCTCTTACAGAAGCAAGCGTGGTCTTAAAAAAGGAGTTTGTATCATAATTTCAGGAAAATCCACATATATAAAACTATTTCTTTTTTTCGTTTATTGCAAATAGAAGATTTTCCGGTATAATTCGTCGGTAAACATCCATTAGGATGTAATAGGGCATGAAATCTTTTACCACCAGCTGTAGGATTACGTTAAGAAAAAAAGAAAAATGTGGAAATGTGTTTTAAGTCGCAATACTTTGATTAAAGAAGTTTTAAAATATACTTTAGGACAAATCCAAATATTTTACAGTTTGATTTGAAATATAAAAAAAATATTTTTTCGTTAGCGTGACAAGTGCGCTTTACCTGGAAATCTATATAGATGAAGTTGAAAATTATTTTGTTTGTATGATCAACATGTAAGAACGGCTGTTCTAAATTTCATGAATATTCCATGGGTAAACTAGGTAGGTCCCTACCTAAAATTTAGGCGTCCGTCTGTCCTTCTGTCTGTTTGTATTCATGTTCTTCTGTATGTATTCCAAGGTTGGGAGTGAATGAATGGTTATATGAGCTTGTAAAAAACTGCACCCGATTCTTAAATGAGTCTCCATACAAATGCGAACTAATCGGATTTCTGAGTCTCTACAATACATGCGCTTGAAAATCCCATAATGTGACCCGATCATTGTTTGTACCTCTATCTCATGTACCTATCAAAATTACAGAAGTTTTACAAGCAAGAAAAGACAGCAGAAGCTAGAGTAGCCTGTCAATACTTTGGGAAAAACAAAAGTATCTTCTGCTTTTCACATGGCCGACTGTATGCTGCCCGCTTAAAGTCCATAAATGAAAGGCCTCTCTTTGTATCTGTCCGTAATAAGAAGATCAGAAACGTGGTATAAAAGAAGTTGTTGTTAAATTTGTAAAATTGCTAATTATCTACAAAAATAAAATTGAAAAGTATTTTTTCTGTCTGTCTGTTTATTATCTCAGCACAAGAGAACCATTTGGTTTGAAAAGAAAGACTAGATATTAAAAGTTCAATACAAATTGTGAATAAAATATATTTACATCACATATTCCTTACGAAAAACAGGTAAACAGATAATTCATAAATAAAATTTTAGAATTCTGATTTGAAAGAAATATAACTTCCTTTACTAACAATATTCATTAAGATTCGTCATACCTATTTTCACCCACATTTTTCCTTTTTTATAAATATAATAAAAATGGAAATTTATACTTAATCTCGCCCACATTTTTAACAATTTCCAACATAGTTGAAAAGTGTTTATGACTTTGTTCATTCTATCTGTCTGTCTGTCTGTCTGCCCGTTCGCACGATACCTGCCGTAAAAATGACTTTATGAAAATGAAATTTTAGTATGTTGTTGAGACGGTCTGTGGGACAGATGGGAATGTAAATGAATAATATCACCCAATCAGTTTTGGATTGAACCCGGATTGAAAAAATGAAATACATTGAACCCTATGGGACCTAATTTTATGAACATTTTTTAAGCTAAGTTAAAATGCACATAGTGCTTTGAAAATTTTAGGACATCTTCAAATTATTCCATAAAATAGATAAGGAAATTTCAGCAAAATATGTTCGGTATTTTTTAAAATAAAAATTTAAATAATAATTACATCCATATTATATGAAGAGATCACTTAACCTATTTCAAAATAAAATATGGCATACATTATTTTTCCCATTGTCAAAATCGTGATTTTTAAAGTTCTTTTAAATTTATATTTAATGTTGCATCTGTCATAAAACCGCTTTTTTTGTCTATTTTCTGTGCATCTATATTCTGTGCCAAAGCTAATTGCAACATTTTTTCTTTCAAATGATTATCAAACTTTAGTTATTTCAATATTATTTAGTTATTTAGTTATACAACGAAGCCTTATTTTAATGGATGCAGAATGTATACAAGTGATTGTAAGATGAGTTGTATAAGAATTGCTGAATTTTTTCACCCAAAATTATTTAGCTCTGGAGTCTAGAATAAAAGTGATATGAATGAAATATTCATTGCTTTTACATAGAGAGCCAGGCGATTTATATTTCGATGACGTCATTTGAATAAATTTCATTTTTTTTAATGAAATTTTAAGTTTTCAAATTTATAGAATTATTTCAGTACTGTGATAATGTAAAATATATCAGCGCTGAATGTATCGCATTTTAGAGATGTTTAAATAAATTTGCATTTCAGTTGAAAAGTGTTTCATAATCAATTCTTCATGCATGATTGATCTTTCTTGTTTTTTTAAATGGAGTAAAATTGGAAATTTTAACTAATGTTCAGTTTTGTTCATTTATATAATAATTAATTATCATCTATAAAAAAGTATTAAAATAGGATCCAAAATTCCAACTTGCGTTTTTCTGTGTTTTTTGAACGCGAATCCAATAGATCCACGCGAGACATTTTTGTGTCGCACCGTCTGCGTGTAAAGTGCAATGTTTACTCTATTTCAAAAACTATTGGAAGAAATTTCACGAAATTTGGTAAGTTACCTGTAAGGTACCTGAGTTCAGATTAAATTCTGGTACTATTCATGTAAATATAACTAAACCTTTTGACGAAATGACTCTCAAAAGTCCAAAATCTGTAATAAAAGAAAAATATGTTGAAACGTATTAATTAAATGTTTGTATAAGACGTAATCTAGGGGTATTTAAGTTTTATCCTAATTTTAGGAAATGATCAATATTTTCAAAATTAAAAGTTTTCAAATAAAAAAAAGAAGACACATTGAAACTGTAAATTGAATATAATTTCAAATAAATATCCGTGATTTTTTTGTGCAATTAAACACAACTGAATACAACATGAAAGAAATATAAAATAAATTTGAGAATGTAGAGAAATATTTTACTGACTACAACAAGTGTCTTTCATACTTCATACTTTCCTTGCAATACATGATAATGTATGGGTAAAGTATTGGAACACAGTCAAAAACTGAAATTCGAATTTTAAGCGGATTTCAGCATAACGAAATATTAGGAATACGAAAACATTATAGCAGTAGAGCATAATTTATATGCTTTTCAATGGAACACTGGAAAGTTCTGAAAAAACATGTATATTTAAAATTAACGTCACTGGATAAGAATTCAAGCGTTTCGTGCATCATAGTTTCGTGTAAATTATCTTAAAATATAGAGAAAACGCGTAAAATCAGAGACATCTTCAGAACTGAAAATGAAAATTCTTAGTGAGTCCCTTAACCCTCTCCAAAATTCAATGCTGAATACATGTGCCATTATATAAGCTCTATCTGTAGCCAGTCCTGAGAATAAGACATTTCAAAAAGAGTTTTTAACCATTGGTAGAATTTTTGGAAAAGAAAATTCTTAATGAATAACTCTGCCTCTTACCATATAAGTTATTAATCTAAACTATTGTGACCATATCACTTATTATTTAACCTATTATGATCATATCAGTTATAATCTAAACTTTCTTGATCATATCAGTTATTGTCTAAACTATCTTGATCATATCAGTTATTATCTAAGATATCTTGATCATATCAGTTATTATCAAAGTTATCTAGATCATGTCAGTTATTATCTAAGCTTTTTTGATCATATCAGTTATTATCTAAGCTATCTCGATCATATCAATTATTATCTATAGCTAATCTGGAGAAATATATGTTTGAAGTAAATTGAAAAATTTTGAATCGAAAATGTAAAAAGAACAGAGAGTAAAATTCCATAATGGAGTATCATTCTCCTCCGGAATTTGAGGCCCAAACCTAATCAATCATCATGTGCGTTTTATTTATAGCTAATCCTGAGTAGATGTTTCAAAGAAAAATTTATCTCAAAAACAACAGTATAGGAAAATTTTTGTCACCGGTATATACGAGGATTGATAGATTGACAAATGTATTAAATAGTAAAATGAGTTGTCGAAATCTGCATCCCCATAAAACGCCTATATTTCCAACGTCGCCAAAACATATTTTCTACAAGAAAACAATATTCCAGTAGAAGGCCAGTAAAACAAAGATGCAAGTTACTAAGAGAAACTACAAAAACCAAGCAAAATATTTTCAAATTAATGATCAGTGTTCTAAAGAGTTGATATACTCGACATGCTATGGTAATGTAAAACAGCACACTGTTTTCGAAAACTTCATAAATTTGGTTCAAAATACCCATTAACTCAACTGTCGAATTGAAAAGTTCACATCTTTCCCTTTTATACATAAAACCGGATATTTTCTTATCACAAATGGAAAAACATTTCGAGTCCGATTCGTCGGCAAATATCCTTGTGAGTGTAAGTTCCATCGCATGAAACATTTTCTAACAGCTGTCGGGATTACTTTAAGAGAAATACGAGATGTGAAAAATTGACTCGCTTAAGGATTCGCGAACTATGTAGTACTTTGATAAGAAGGGATTGAGGGAAAACTTTTAGTTGCAATCTAAATATTTTACAGTTCGCCTTGAAAATAAATTTTTACTTCAGGATTTTAATTTTAAAACAAAGTGATGTTTGCAACTAATGGCTTTCTCTAAATACAATGGCTTTAATTATTTCACGGCAAAATAATTGTGCATAAGATCCACATAAAAATGTTTTAGCATTGAATTAACACCACGTCAATTGAAATTGGGCTCTTTTGCCTACTTTATTAGTTTAACATTTTGCTTACGAGTGGGACAGCGTCCATACCAAACTAAGAACCTCTCAAACAGACAGGTATTTGACATACTCTATCCCAAACAGTTCGATCCCCTTTTGCAAACATTGGCGAAAGGGGCTTGAACTGTTTGGGATAGGGTATTGTGGTACACAAAAGAAAATAAAAGAATATTATTTAATATACTGCTAAATTGATATGGCCGTAAATTCGTACATAGTGGAACATTATTAAATTAAACATTGCGTTGTTTGCCGCTGCTAAAACTCACCATTATTTTCTTTAGCGTGAGTTCTGTAAAGGAATATTAATTAACATAATACTACTCCATTAGTTGCACTATTTTAACTTTAACAATAAATCATTTATTAACAACATAAAATACTTATTGAATTCATTACATTACACAATTTTAATATTTATTTGTTGATGTCTCCTCGGACTCTGCCTGCCGTAAAATTGCATATTAGGACACCTTTCGCGGACTATCTACGGACTACTCTGTCGAAGTCGTTCTCTATAATCGTTCTCTATCGTCGTTCTGTAACATCGTTTTGTATATAGCCGTTCTCTATCACCGTTCTTATGTCATTCTACATCGTCGTTCTGTATAATCGTTCTGCATAGTCGTTCTTATTATGTCCTTCTACATCGTCGTTCTATTTTAGGTTGTGACTCTTTTGCCCCAGGTCTGACACTCCTCTTTTGCTCGTTTCCCGGCCGCCCATTTTTGCTGCTCCACATCTTCGGATGAGTCGGACGGCCTGGGTTTTCGACTCCTCTTTTGCTCATTGACAACTGCCCTACCGTGCTGAAAACACCGGTTCTAGTTAGATCACCTAAGTCAAGCAGCATCGGGCGCGGTTAGTATACTTGGGTGGGTGACCACCTGGGAGCATCGCGTGCTGTTGGCACATTTCGGAAGCGATAACCCGGTGGTTTGCTCGCTGGATTTGCACGCTCCACAACTGCCGCCGTGTTCATGAGGAGTACGATCACGTTAAACATGTGGGCCCGTAAGTCCTTCCCAGAGGTTGGTGGTAGGAGAAGGAGGGTACGGTCCCTGTGGATGCCTCCCCCACTGGGTTCCGGTCTAAATTGGTTGGCTCTTTCCGGCCGTCTAAACAGTTACCATACACCTTTCTGGTAGGTCGGACGGTCTGTGTCTCAACAAAAACAATAACTCCTCTTTTGCTCTTATTGGCCGCCTTCATGGCGAAGCCACAAGCAACTTCTCCATTGGTCAGACTTTTCATCCAATGCCGTTACTTCACATTTTCTTAAGAGTCCTTCGACCCCCTCTGTCTTGACGCCCCTAAATTTATGGTTTTAGCTGATCTTTGGGTCAGCATGTTGTAAACTTTTGCGTCATTGAGACTGAAGGTATTATCTGACGTTTCAGACACAATAAATTATGTACATAAAGCTGTCTCACAATAACTGGTATGAGATCGATTTCTGGTCTCACAGGTATGTCGAATACCTGTCTTTTTTTGAGAGGTTCTTCGTTAGGAATTGACGCTGTCCCACCCGTAAGCAAAAGGTTAAATATAACTTTTTCACATTTGCGTGCAAAATCTACATCAAAATGCAATGTGCATTTAACTGAAAATATCGTTAAGATAATTTTAGTATTGGTTTATCCAACTTCCCGTATGCAAAATTTGGATTCGCGATTTCGCGCTGCATAAAAACTCATGTTTGTCATTTCATTAACATTGCCATTCCTGATGGGCGTTAGAACGCCTGAAAGCACTCGGGCACTTTAAGATGCAAATTTTCGTGTACGTCATTGGTGTTTTAAAAGACAGTTTACTAAATTGGTTGTCTTTGCTGAAATATATTTTAAAATATTTCTAGACGTATTTTCCATACAAAGCTCTCGTGCTTTTTAACCTGTGTCCATCTACAGTGCCGATCACGGAGCATGCGCAAACAGGGCCAGATTGTCAACACCACTCCTTCCATACATTGACGAAGGACATGTGAGTCGAAAAATCTTTGCAGTTGCTCCTCACCTCACCCAATTGATCTACAGAAGTGGTTCTCAAACTTTTTGGTCTCACGACCCCATTTCACACTTGAAAATTACAGATGATCAGAGCATAGCACCGAGGGGCGTCACTTATGACCCCCTCCCCCCCGAAAATGTCTTCATTTTATAGAAAACTGCACTAACAAATATAACATTACTTAAAATTTGATATTTAATTTAAATTAAATACTCATAATATTGATTATTAGCAGATTCATATTTTAGAGCAAAATACATATTTTAAAATAAAAATTAAATATCTTTGGACAAAATATAACAAAAATAAAATATCACAATAAACTAAAATTCTAAAATTTACAAAAGACGCTACTAGCGAAATATGTGTTTATTCAAATTTTTTGCCCCCCCCCCCCTCCCCTCCAAAAAAAAACATTTTTTTTCGCGGCCGCCAGTTTTGTAATGACTGATCTAGAGGGTTGAATCTTTGTGCACATCAATCAATGGATAACACTGAACAGAACCGTATTTTTGATTTCTTCCTCAGGTTCGAACAAAATGGGAGGTCAAAAAGTCTTTCCAACCCCTCCAGAGACAAATACTCTCCTTTAGCGAGAAAAGTAAACGAAATATCCTGCAGAAATGGGGATAATTTTTAATAAATTATCCCCACATATACATATCCACCTATATAATATATCCACCTATAGTTCAAATACTATAGTTCCCCATATAGTATCCACCTATAATCCAGCATACAATAATATATCCACCTATAGTTCAAAGAGTTACTGCTATCAAAACATTGTGGTTTTAGTACAGCAGATTGTCCTGAAAACTTTATAAAAATTTGATAAAACGCCCAATTGCCGAATTGGGATACGTTTATAACTTTCTTTCCTATAAATAAAATCGGAATTTTGTTTTTTGCTAATAGAAAAAGTCCGAATTTTACGGCAAATATCAGTGGGAGTATAACTAATATAGCATGAAATATTTCCTAACAGCTGTTGGGATTAAGTTAAGAGAAATGCTAGACATGAAAAATTTGTCCGTCTAAGGATTCCCGTATACTGCAGTACTTTGATAAGAAGGGCTTGACGAAAAGTTTTAGATGTAATAGAAATATTTTATACTTCATCTTTTGTAAAAGAACGATTTATTTTACTTTAGGATTTTAATTCAAACCGATGGTTCTCGAAATAAAATCGGTTTTCTCTTGATGAAATGACTTCTACATTTTAACTTTTATAAGAACTTCAATTTGGATTTAAATTTTTTATTGCACACATTTTTTTGCTATCTTCATAATAAAATATGGTTATTGTATGTGTTTTCCCCTCTCCCCCTCTTTCTCTCACCTCCTTTTCTCTCTCTTCCCTTTTCGCTCTCACTCCCTTTCTCCCTCACCCCCTTTCTCTATCATTCCCTTTCTCTCTCACTCCCTTTCTTTCTCACTCCCTCTCTCTCTAACCCCCTTTCTCTCTCTCTCTGTGTATGCGTGTGTGCTTGTGTGACCCGTAAAATCTATACTTGTATGTGTGGGTTTGTGCGCTTGTGTGACCCGTAAGGTCTGTACTTGTGTGTGTGTGTGTGAGGGGGGGTCGTATGCTGCGAGAAATCTAAGCTTCGGACAGTCTCGAAATTCCGTACTGGATTAGCTAAACTCGCTGGTTTCACGACAGAAGTCAAGAGATATTTTAAAATTTTAAAGTGAAACACGATTTTAAACGAATTTCACACAAATCGATTCTTTAGCGATCGAAAACATTATCACGGAATTTCCATCCTGACATCATCGGAAATGCAAACATCTAAGTCTATTTACAACATTTTTAACACTCATATACTATGTATAATCGGAAAAGTAAATATATACAAAGTAAACAGTGTTTAACGAAAACAAAATATATGCAATACGATGGAAAACTGAATAATTCATACACTTAAAATTGACATTTTCAAATTAATAACCACTTTTTTTAGGACTCCATATACATGGAAATATTTTGAGATACAGCAGAATTCCGATCATCCAAGGTTTCGTATTATTCGGAGTATTTTGTTACCTGAGCTGGTCCTTTTATCAATGACTCATCACTGATAGAGTTGAAACATCAACTCTAGTAAGCCCTAAATATTGTTCAGTGAAATCGGAGGAAAGAATGAAGATAGTCTTCATAGATCCAATAAAATATCTTCCAGTTTCCGATCATTCAATTCATTGTATGAATGAGGATGTGTATTAGAAGATGATTGCTTAATTATAAATTTATTGAGTGTATAACCAGTGGAAGATGATAATATGAGTCCAAGAGAAGGCTTAAAATTTCGTGTACCGAAAGCAAAAATACCAGTAAGACCACACTGCGATGCATTAAGCAGCATAATGGGTGTATATTGAGTATGTACACTATGTACTAAATAAATAAATACAAAATTGCATATAACATTATTGTAAATATGTTAATTTTCTTACAGTGCATATTTCCTTATTGGCAAAAATAAGGGATAATCTACAATGAAGAGAACATTGTGGCAAAATGTTAGCTCTAAATTATACAGTGCAGTATGCAAATTTTTTTTTATTTTACCCCAGTTTGATCGCATCTGAGCTGTTGTTCTCAAATCCACATTAATTCGGATAATCGCGTATCTCTATATTCTACTAGAATGAATTATCCGGTGTTGCTCGGGTGGTAAATAAATGCCCGATACTTAAAAGGAAGTATATTTACAGATAACACTGCCTAATTATCTTTAAATTCTAAATTGTCGTTTAATTCCCATGCTATCCACAAAGCAAGAAAAAAAAATAAATACATACACTCTGCAAAGCAAAAATTGGTTAGCGCGCTGGAGTTGCACTCGGTAGGCCCGGGTTCGATTCCAGCCCCTGCCAAAACTGCCGCCGTGTTCACGCGGAGTACGATCACGTTAAACATGTGGGTCCGTAAGTCCTTCCGAGAGGTTGGTGGTAGAGGAAGGAGGGTACGGTCCCAGTGGATGCCTCCCCCACTGGGTTCCGGTCTAAATTGGGTGGCACTTCCCGAAACAGTTTTTTGGCAAACAGTTACCTTACACCTTTCTGGTAGGTCGGACGGTCTGGGTCTCAACAACAACATACACACTCTCCGCTAAGCAAAATAATAACAATAAAATACTCAATACTTGTGGGAGAAGAACGTGGCAGTCGACCGTGACGATAGATGTTAAATCGTATAGGTAGCTGTTAGGTCGTATAAGTAACGGTTAAACCGTACCGCTAACTTTAGATTAGCTAATTTTAGACATTAAATTAAAAAACACCTAATTAAGAATGTGGAAAAGGGTCAAGGTGTATTAGTTTATGTATAGATGGTACTACGCGAAGAACCTCAGACCTGTAAGCGTGGTAGATATCGCGCGGCATCACAAACAAACAAACGGGCATATTCTTCATTTTATGATTCCTTGGCTTTTAATATTGTAACGGCTATGAATTGTTACGACGTATCCTCTTAAATCGAGGGTATACTTCCAGGATATAAAAACGAATTCGAGTTTCTAGGTAACTAACGTTTTTATTTACAAGCGTCAATAAGCGCAACCAGGAACAATAAGCAGAAAATACCACAATAGCTATATTGTATGATCACAAAATAACTGCCAGGTGCAATAAAACAGTAATTACATGGCCAATCAATTCACAAAACAGCTGATTTTATTCTATAAATGCTGATGTATTTCATAATTCATTTTAACTCGCATTATGCCAACTCTGTCTAATTGCACAATAACTTCCTTATGCATTCTCTATAGAAATAGCTAGAAATATATACCGTATCTTTGAAAGTAGTGTATTTCGAGAAAATTCGAGTGCTTTCTGAAAGTCGCCAAGTTGATGATAGTTCGCCAAATTAAGCCAAAATGTCATAAAAAATGTCGTCAAGGAAGTAAACTCGGCCCTTCACATAAAGCATATGTGTTTTTTTGTTGAGAGACCGCAGGCAACAAGAATTTTACGTATTCGTAAGAATATAATTGTATAGCGTATTGACTAAATTGTCTAACTTTCCTGACCGTACAGAAGCTCCTTAGTGACCAAGAAGGCTTAACCTTTACAAATTTATATATTATCTACTACGGTATAGAACCTAACGGAGTCGAATTTATTTTTTACTCCCCGAGGGGGGGGGGCGGAGAAAATTGTTTTTCTAAAGCTTTTCCAGGCCTCCTACAGGTCCTCTGGATATGTAGAAAGCTGAAATTTTACCGGCTTATAGTTTCGACCATTGGAGATCACTTAACGTAGCTGCATTTTCGATTTACATCTCAGGGGCGAAGAAAATATGATTTTTCGATAAAATTTTTCAGACCAAACAGGCGTCCCCCCTGGTCACCTAGAAGGCTGAATCTTTGTACAATTATAGTATCATCCATCAGACAGAACCCAACGTACACGAGTTCTTGACATCCCTTTCCGGTACGGGATGAGTTTCTTTTATAATATGGTTTATAGTATTGACCACTTGACCGAACCTAACAAAGTCGAATTTTCGATTTTCTCCCTTTATAGGGTACTAAAAAGTCTCTGTGAACTCTCCTGAAGCCCCCTATTTTGAACACAAACTTGTGAAACTCGCAAACGGAGTAGAATGTAACGGGGTCAATTTTCAATTGAGATAATAACTACTTCCGACGCTGAGCACCGTGCTCTTTAAGTAATAAAACTTATTAAAAGTTATGTAATAAAATTTATTAAAAGTTAAGTAATAAAACTTATTAAAAGTTAAGTAATAAAATGTATTAAATATTAAATAATAAAACTTATTAAAAGTTAAGTAATAAAACTTATTAAAAGTTAAGTAATGAAACTTACTAAAAGTTAAGTAATGAAACTTATTAAAACATTTTTAAGAGTGTTAATTTCACTTTCTTTGACAGGTTTAAATACTAGGCTTACATAAAAATATGTTTACCACTTTCTGCATTTCTCCTTCTTATGTAAGAATGCAATCTTCATCAAAAGTGGAAAAGCTTTGAGTCGAATTTGTCGGAGAATATCTATGACAATATCTATAGATTTGTAGTTGAAGTGAAACCATACGGAATCTTTTCCAACAGCTGTTAGGATCATGTTAGGCAAAATATGAAAACATTTATTAGCTTATGAGATTTTCGAACATTGCAAGCTGTGATTAGATATGTTTGAAGAGATCACTGATAAATTTGTCGAATATTTTGCAGTTCGTCTGAAAAGAATAATTTCTGATCTTATGCGTTCAGTATAAACATAGCAAGTTAGTGTAGAAACCAAGTGATTCAACTTCAAAATCTGAAAGCTGCAGTACTTAACTTTCTCCATATACTGATATTTGTTATTCTCTTATTCTTACTTATATCATTGAATTGAGATAGCTACATAATTAAAACATTACTGATTATATGTGGATCACCCAGGATGTCTGCTTGGGAAAAATTTTTCTCAAGAACATCTCTCAGATACATTAACAATAGCATTGGCGGATTGTATAGTTAATATTACATTTTATTTAGGCTATGAAAGATCAAATTTAGGTAGTTCAATTATACATAAATTGAAAGAAGGGTTAAAGATTACTTTAGATCTCATAACATCATACTATCTTAAAAACGGTTGAAATAGTGTGCATTTTGTATCATTCATTAAATTTTTTTCTCTACAGCCGTAAGAATATACAGAACTGTCCATTTATTGATCCAAAATCTGCCAAATGTGTTACCCATCTAGCTTAAATAATAAAAGCTAATAAAAATATATTAGGATTAGTATGGCTAGAGCTAGATAAAATTGAAAGAGCACAGTATCTGTGTATTCGTCGTAGGAGAATGACTAAATTATACAAGCTTATAGGCCCCTGTGTCCATGCGTAAATAAATCGCAATTATAAAAGGTTTGTCACATACAGTTAATCTTCTTCCCGGCCGTCCAAACAGTTACCCTACACCTTTCTGGTAGGTCGGACGGTCTGGGTCTCAACAACAACAACATACAGTTAATCTGGTGATGCACCACGTTTATTTAATTTTTCCAATTCTTTCTTTTCAGAAATATCTTCCCATCGACTATATTTTTCGAAAGAATATCTCAATCGGCAATGTGATGAACGTTTCGATGAAATTCTCTGAATCCATTACTTTCCAAATCCATGTATACGAATTGTTTCGAGTTAACCTTCCACAAATTCAGCTGCGATCCATATAGTTCGAAATATGAAGTTTTGACAAAAATAAACAAAGGAACTTTAAAATGCAATGGCGCGATTGTGCAGGGGTTTATGTGCTACTAAGTATCTACAACTAAATGTGGACAAATAAAGCCCGCCCCGAACCTGCTATGTCTTTTATTACTGGAATAGTGGCATGTGGAAATACCCACAACTATTATTTCCCTCTTCATGAAAGTCAGATATTAATATTCCACTTTGGAAAAGGCGTGCGCATATGGCCAGGCGGCTGTTTGTTCTACCTATTTTAATCTGCTACAGCTTTATTTGGCGTAACTTTTATGAACTGTAAAGCTGAGGGGACTTAAACCAAACGAAATCATGTATTAGATAAAATGTACTTAAAACAAAACTCAGAGAATATTGAATGTACACAAAAATATTTCAATCTTAATATTTTGCAATTTCATATTTCGTTGTGAGAATGAAATTATGAATTTTGAGCTTGACTAATCGATATCCAAATGGTTGCAGTAAAAACATACCTATGAAATGTCAATTTATGCATAAATTGAACGATATTTAGATTTAATATGAAAAATGTAGAGCCAGTATGAAATCCTCGCCGAAAAGTTATTTCAATTCACGTAATTTTCTTAATTTTAGCGCTTGCGAAAATAATTATTTTAAATGAAGTCACATGTCTAAAAATGATTCTTATTTGTCATATTTACTGCATAAAAAAGCTTCCAGTCACTTCCACAAAATTACGATTTAAATATGGGAGTGAACATATGTAGGGGTAGCCATTAACACAAGTAAAACATATTTCGACAATTTACAGTTGAACTTTGAAGATTGATTGGACTTAGATAATGCAAATTTACTGTAATTAAACATAATTATCAGGAGTTTCAATTCTTTCATTTCTTATAGCAGGCAGAGTAGCCTTAAGCTTGCACAATAGTAAAGTAAAAGTCCCCTTTTGCATTTATAATATTAGAGGGGATATATGGGACATTTTCTCTAAACGGGCTTTTTCATCTTTCTTATTGCAATATATTTTTTTCTGTTTTTCAACCAGTTTTCTGCAATCTTCAAGCCAAGTAAATGACAGCATAATAGGGAAATGGCATTTAATATAGCAACTGTTTTATTAGTATGTATAGATATATATGTCATTAGGAAATGCAAAAAAAAAATCTTTTGCTTTCATTCCAATCTTAGATTTAGAACCAACTTCTTATTTGCTTTATCTTCTAAAATGAAAATCTAGTTTAAATGTAACTCACTTATTCTAATATTAATGTCTACCAAGAAGACAGGTGAATAACGACAGGGGAACGATATATCATGTGATTTTACTTTCTGAGTATATGAGTTTTATTTTCATTTAAGCTTAACATGATATTCAGTTTGCTACACTAACTAGGCTAATATGTTAAAAAAATCATTTACTTTTTTATTTTGAGAATAATTAAAGACAGATGAATGGCAGAAATAAAAATACTTACCCAAATGTGTTCAGCTTTATAATATTTCCCTGTACAGAATGATAGCTAGAACATAGTCAAACTCTTGAAATGGTGAATATGTACTTTAGTAAAATAGAACAATACCTTAATTACATTTTATTGTCATCTATATACAGAAAGAGGTGTTAAAATTTAAATATAGGTGAATGACAAAAAAAGGTAGAGGACAGTTGTTAGAAATTAATTTTAAATATTGCTCTAAAACATAGTAGATTTTTTACTTTCCTTGCAACACACAGGGGAATGTCATTTAATTAAGAAACTAAATATTTAAATATTAAAAATATAAATTGTTCCTTTAGCTAATGGGTGACACATATGAACTACAATGTAGTAAAACTGAGCAGTGTCCAAAATCAGTTCCAATTCATGCAAACTTTTATTGAAACACCTGGAACATGTAAAACTCCCGTTTATAGAAATTGACCCATATAACAAATTGTTTACAAGTATGTTACGTAAAAAGAAAAGAAGCTAAAAACGCTTTACTCTTCTATTGTGTTTTCCTTTTACTATATTTGAGTAATGTGTTTTTTTTTACTTTCCCTGCAATACATGATAATGTATAGGGACAGTATTGGAATCATGGCGAAAATCGCAACTCGAGTTTTCGACGGATCTACACGTTTCGAGACCTCTAGAATAAGAAAAAACTATTTTTAACATGATATCTGTGTGTGTCTGTCTGTGTGTCTGTGTGTTTGTCTGTCTGTGCAGATTTTGTATCCACTCTAAATAATAAACTAATGGACCGAATTTCATAAAATTTGATAGGTAAGTCATTTGTGGGCGAATCTGGTGCTCTTTAGTTTTGGGTACAATTTGGGATAAAAGAATCCACCTTTTTTTCCGAAATCGCCCGCAAAAGCTTGTATCCACTCTAGCTAAAAAACTAATTGACTGAATTTCACAAAATTCAGTAGATAAGTCACTTGTGGGACATCCTGGTGCTGATTAGATTTTGGTATGATTCGAAAAGAAATAACTTGTCATTTTTTTGCAAAATGGCCCTCAAAAATTTCCAAAATTTAAAATAAAGAACTACGTATGCTCAAATATAATCATTAAATGCTCGTTTAATACGTATTTATTAACGAAGAAAATAATAAGACCAACCCCATTACACTAAAACTAGCCGTTCTCGAGATATTTTAGTTCTCGAGATTTTTTAGACATTTTAGTACTCTGGTGCTGATTAGATTTTGGTATGATTTAGAAAAAAATAACCCGCATTTTTTTGCAAAATGGCCCGCAAAAATCAACAAAATCTAAAATAAAAAACTACATATGCTCAAATATATCAATGAAATGCTTGTTTCATACGTAATTTTTAACGAAGAAAAAAATAAGATCAACCCCATTACATTAGGACTAGCCCTTCTCGAGATATTTTAGTTTTTTTGTATTTTCTCTACGCCATCTTTGAAAATAAGTCCAGTTATCAAATGAGAACGAAAATTGAATTAAAAGTGAATTAAATTTAATTAAAATAAAGAGAACGCGAATATAAGTATGCAGAGAAAGTCATGTGCTGCCCACATCAGATTTTTAATCACCTTACATATGATTATACAAAAACTATTTTTTATTATAAAATTTTTATGCATACAACAGATAATTAAATATTTTTATTCTTGTTTGTTTAAAGACAAAAGTCAGAGTAAGTTTTAATTGTGTTGCAACATCTAAAACTAATTAAAAAATAATAATAACAATAAGCAGTAAACATAATAATAATTTTTAAATAAAAAAGGTAATGACTTATATTTTGGCTTTTAAAATATAAGAAAGACATGAAGATAATTTTAAATTATAGCAATTTTATTTTTCAGTCCAATAACCATCCTTTACCAGACATATGAAAAATTAAGGCCATATCATCAGTTTTGAGACACCGATGTTGTAACGTTGTATTTTAATAGAGCTACAAAGAATAACCGTTGGCTGCTGCAGTGACATAATTTGCTAGCTAACAATGTTTGTATTAACTGTACAAATCAGACAAGACACACTAATGATGACATTTTGCGGTACATACATTTCCATGTTGCCACAGTTAATGACAATTCATGTTGCTTATCATTATTTGCATTAGATAATAGTCGATCCAGTGGTGCTGTTTACTTCATTATGAGCAGGATTCTGCAATTTGATTTCAGTTTGTTAAGTTGATATTCTGTATTTAATTTTATGTTATTGAATTTTGACATATATAGAGTCCAAGATCGTTTATAAGCAAATTTAGAACATTCAAATTATAAATATGCATATTATGCATATATGTATGTATATGTTTGTATATAGCATATCAATTGTCAAGCGCTCGCTAAAAATCTTTGAAGTCTGTGAGTGTTCATGGTTTGTGAAAGTTTGTGGAGGCCTGCTTTCATGGATTTAGAAGACGATAACGGGATGGATACCACAATGCTAAACAGGAACGATCAATCATGCATAAATCATTGATTACGAAACACTTTCCAACTGAAATGCAATTTTATTTAAATATCTGTAAAATGCACTACATTCAGCGGTGATATTTTCAAAATTATCACAATACAACAATAATTTATTATATTTGAAAACTTCATCGAAAAAGATGAACTTTATTCAAATAACGTTATCGAAATAAAAATCGTCTCTCTCTATATATAAAAGAAGTGCATATTTCATTCATAAAACTTTTTTCCATTATGTTCATTCAGCGGCGATATTTTTAAAATTATCACAATACCACAATAATTTACTTTACTTAAAAGCGTAAAACCATGGAGGTAAAATTATTGTCTAACTCCATGCTTAAAACGTCATCGAAAAAGCAATAATATAGAAACGTCTGTTTTTCTATGTAAAATCGATGATAGTTTCATTCATATTAGTTGTATTGCAGACACCAGAGCTAAATGATTTTACGTTAAATAAATTCAACAATTCTTATACAACTCATCTCACAGCTTGACATTTTAAATACTCCATTCGTGACAGTTAGGCTTAGTTGTGGAAATGATCAAAGTTTAATGATCATTTAAACTCCAAAATATTGTAATTGAATTGGCGCAGTATGCAGATGCGCAGAAAAAATCCCAGTAATAAAGCGGTTTTAGAACGGATGCAACATTAAATATAAATTAAAAAGAACTTTAAAAATCACGATTTTGACACAAGATGGATGCCATATTTTATTTTGAAGTGGGTCACGTGATCTTTACATATAATATGGGTGCAATTATTGTTTTAATTTCTATTTAAAAATCTACCGAACATATTTTGCTCAATGTTTATTTTATGTATTTTATGGGATACTTTGAATATTTCCTATAATTTTCGAAGCATTTTGTGAATTTTAAATTTACTTAAAACTGTTTGAAGAATTAGGTCCCATAGGGCTCAATGTATTTCATTTTTTCAACCCGGTTTAAATCCAAAACTAATTGGGCGGTATTATTAATTTACATTCCCACATGTCCCACAGACAGTCTCAACAACATACTATAATTTCATTTTGATGATGTTATTTTTACGGCAGTTATCGTACGAACAGACAGACAGACAGACAGACAGACAGACAGAATGGACAAATAAAGTCATAAACACTTTTCAACTATGTTGTGAAGTGTTAAAAAACGTGTCCGAGCCTAGCAGATGGCGCTAATGCTAATGGGGCCAACAGTGAACTTCGTAATAAAGTAATCAATTTACTTTATTTTGACGTTTTCATTGGTGAGTTTATTAAATACATAAATATTATTTTAAATAAATAAAATAAATATCTATAGGAATTCTACCATAGACGAGTCGTTGATTCCGTCCACTGGGAGATATTAAATCTCCCTCTGTGGGTAGCACTTTTTCGCAGTTCCTAGAATGGCATGTTATCCATCCAGTTCTCTTTTTCTAAATCCATTCCTTCCAGGTATAACTAATTACACAATAACACATTAACAGGTTTCTACTAATTGCACAAATCTGTATATCTATGCCATTGACTTTTTTCGTATATCTTGCTCTGTTGCCGATATTTTGTATTCTAACCTTTAAAGTTCTCCGCTTGAGTAGATGCAATTACTTTCATTTGATCGGGTATGGTTATTTTACTATACATTGACCTAATGTGTAATAATGTGCTCATTTTCCTAGCACAGTTATTAGCGCGCTTATGGAACGGCGCGCTTAGGAACTCTCTATATTAGGAACTCTCTTATATTGGCGCGCTTAGGAACTCTATATATATTGAAAATCAAAATGAATTTTTGACCCCGCAGCATTATTTCCACAATACATTATAGAATGCATACGAAAATAAAATAAAAAATGATTATCAAATATTTTCTTTGTTATACAATGGCACAATGCCATAATGTTTTAAAAGCCAAGAGCACACTTAATTAATCATAATTTATAACATACACTGAGTCAAAATTACAATTTGACATAATTCGAATAGACTTGCAAATGATTTATCGTCTGGCAGAAGTTATCTTTCTTTAAAATTTCGCCATTTTGTTTGTTGATTGCAAAAAAAGTTTGCTGTGAATACTTCAGAACGAATAAATCATTTTTGACTAAATGCATGACTAACAATTCAAAATAATTAAAATGATTGTTTCTTATTCTCTGCAAATTGTTTTCTATTTTGTATGTAGTAGAGAGTATATTTCATATTGTCTTTGACATGTTTTGAAATTTTTAAGTCATTATTCCCTTGGTGCTTAATATATTGAAATTGACAGATTAGTTATTTGAAGTACGGTAGGTTTTGGATGCCATGAACACCAGTGCATAAACAAACAGCTTTATATAGCAGGCTGAAAGTTAGTTAATGTCTACTTTTGACTCATATATAATCCAAACATGTTATTTTCTACAAAGTTTTAAAGCAAGTTAGGCACATGCAGGCTCAGGATCTAAAAAACGCAGAAGAATATGGGATTGCCCAGGCTATCGCATCAGAGGGGAGCCAAATCAAACAACTGCGACATTGAAATATTAATGACTGTTACTGCTTTTTGATATAAAATGTAACTTCAATACTCAGAAGTTAGCAGCCTTCCGCTTCTAGTTATGCCCCTCATCAAGACTCACTTTTGTACTGAGATCTGTATGGGCTTTAATCATATGGTTTAATGGGCATCAATATGGTTTAATGGGCTTTAACCATCAATTTTTGCTCATCAAATGCATAAATAAATTGCCAGCATTTACTTATCAAATGAGAAAGTTGTGTGTGCAATCATTTAAATTTCATTAAAATACATTTACTTCATTTTCATAAAATACATTTACTTCATTTTCATAAAATACATTTACTTTATTTTATACACTTTTCTGGACTGCATATATGGTTTTGAAAAAATTATTTTGTACATTTCATTTAATTTTGTACAAGCTCTTCTGCAAGTTGCTACAAAAAACTATTATTGGAAATTGCATGCTTCTTGCTGCACTAAATAAAATCAGTCAGTACAGTATATGAATTAAAACAGAAAAAGAGAGCATATATATTAACAATATTTTTTAAAATACAAATTGTGCATTGGGGAATAATATAGTAAACACCATGGTTGGGACACAATAGAAAAAATACCATAGCTCGGGCATAATGCAATATTATTTTCCATTGTTACAATAAAATGTAATTGATATGCAAAATCTGTAACTCAACAAAATTAATACATTAATACATGTCTGTTGCTGTGACTTATAGAAAAAAAATCAGTGTTACCCTTTCCTGATTTATACGAAATTTCATTAGAATATATTAATTGGAATAATAATATTAGATGTAATTCGATTTTCTAAATTGGTTTGTGTGGTATAACGCTCCATATGAGGTGAAATAAAATATCCAATATCTTTAGAACGGAGCATGATAACTATGCTTTTCATAAAAATCTGTAAAATATGTCGAAAAGTAATACATTCATTTCATGAAAATATTTGAAATATTTCTAATTATTTTATTGATGATTTAGGAAAGCTCAACTAGTTCTATTCTCAGTATGTATGCTCGGCAAAACTATCGGGAAAAGTTCTAAAAACTGAATGAAGTATAGGTTAGGGACACTTTTCCATAGGTTAGCATGGAGAAAATGAAACAGGTGGGGGAGGAGGGTCATCCTCTTAAATGAATTGATAAGTTGAAAATATTACATTGCTTTGACTTAGACAACCAAACTTGCAGCAAGTCTTGGATATGAATTTAGTTACTATTCACGAAAAATATCATATGAATAACATTTATGTGTAATTCACTATTTATACATACTTAATCCAATTTAATTAAATATAAATAAAACACAAAATTCTATCTATAAATTCTTAACGCACAATTTAAACTCCTATTGGTGATATCTAGATTGAAAATTATTGCTTTATTACTTATTACTTGATTCGGAATGGGCCGATAATTGTTAGCTACCTTTCATATTTAACTACTGAAGCACATAAATAATTTATTCAAAATGAGTTTGGAAATGACTGAATGACACTTCGCCATGATTATTTTTAAACGAATTTTTTGAAGAACTTCATTTAAAAGATAAGCTGAACTCCAAATGTGTTTACCCCATTTGTGTGGAATTAGTTTATTTTAAAATAACAGCTATTCGCATCATTTATTTTAAGTAATTAGTTTGTATTTATCTTTCTCTGTTTTGAACAGATTAGGCATAATGTCATACATAACCGATTTGCAGACTTTGATTGCATTAAAGTGGATCGATATAAATATTATGCTTATATACTTATACGCTTACTTATTATGCTTTTATACTTATATGCATACTTATTATGCTTATATACTTATATGCATACTTATTATGCTTATATACTTATATGCATACTTATTATGCTTATAAAATCAGTATAAACTATTCTAAGGATATCAACCAATTTCGTAGGTTTAGAAGGTTGAATCTTTGCACACTTATCGAGCAGAATATAATGTAACTGGTTACGATATTTTTCCTCAGGGCGGGGAAAATATTTTTTCCGCAATGTATTTTCACATCTTATAGATGTTGTTGTTGAGACCCAGACCGTCCGACCTACCAGAAAGGTGTAATTTAACCGTTTGGACGGCCAGAAAGTGTCGTACAATTTAGACCGAAACCCAGTGAGGGAGGCATCCAATTGCAGTGTCACACAATTTAAGAAGTGTCACACAATTTAGACCAGTGAGGGAGGCATCCACAGGAACCGTACCCCTATCAGACCTTATAGATATGTCAGAGGTAACCTAGGAGGCTCTATCTTTGCAAACTTATAGTATCAACCGTTGGACGAAATCTTGAGTAGCAGAATATTCGATCTCATTCCCTGAAACGGAGATTATGAGGTTTTTAGAAAATACTTTTCAGACCCTCAAACAGTTCCCCGGTAGCTGGCTGAAGTTTTGCTCACTTAAAGTATCGACCACTGGACCAAACTGATTTCTCCCCTCTCCTCAGGGAAGGACGAACAGGAAGGGGGGTATATATTTCCACTGAAAACTCTCAATACCCTGCAAAGACTGAAATTAGAAAAATAGCGGAATTTAACGAGACGAATATATGATTGAAACTACTGTGTTTGATGCCAAGCACCATACACTATTAAATGAAAAACAAACTTATCAAAAAATGCAACTTTTTAAAAGAGTGATAATTTTCCAGTCTTTTTCAGGCTTACATATTACTGAGATATACACCATATTACTATGTATATATAGCCACTCAAATGCTTTGATTTCAACTTTTGAACTTTTTATAAGATATCGTTTTGTTGTGTCGCCGTTTGTCAAGTAGTGCCATTCGCCATTAGCAAATTACTTGCCTGGTGACGCTAGGCACATGAAGAATATTAATTTAAGAGCTTTGCTCTAGTTTCTGTCTCTGTCTTTGAAGCCATATATAACCAGGTGGTATGCTAAAACGCTAAATTCGCGTGTTATGAATTTCTTATGTTTAGACAGAGGTTTTCCTACTTTTTGTTTTAAGCTAAAACGTGTTACAAATTAGGATGCCAGAGGTCGAACAAAAATACCATGGATTGGAGTGGAATTTTAAAAACGCAAACCTTTAAAAAGGTGACAAATTATCCTTTACAAAAATATGGTATCACCGCTAAAACAATTAGATTCATGCTAGCTACATATAGCACTGTAAACTCCTTTTTTGATCAACGCTTCGTTTTTCAAGACCCTATGCACGACTGTGTCTACAATAGCATGTGAACTACTGCATCGCTTTCTTGCTTAAAAAAGCTGATTTCTTCCTGGTTTTGCTAGGAATGATCGCTCTGCTTCTTTGTGCTTGAAGAAGAGGACTCACCTTGGCTCCTTATCTGGTTGATATCAATGCAGCTTTACTAACAATGTTGTTTTACTAACAGAACTATGTACTCATGTCAATAAACGTTACATTAATTAGAAAAAATAAATTAATTTCATATTTTATTAATTGTAACTGCATACGACTTTCATATTTAGTATTAAAATTCTATCTTTTTAAACTGCATTTTATTCATACGCATGTATATTTTCCGAACATCGTGCAAATATGAAACAACTAAGTATGCAAATACTAAACTATACTTTATGGAATATATTCAACATGTTTAATATTACTCATGAATTCACAATATAAACCTCCACTACGTAATATCAGGAATAACAAATATCCAATTGCTATCTTTCTGAGTCTGCTAGTGTTTTAATCATGGCAGACTGGCAATTATAAACTAGCTTTTATGATAACGCTGACGGAAATAAACGGTCTGATAATTCAAAATGAATTGAGAGAAGGAACAAACGCCACTTCGTAGATATTATTTTTAATGGGTGAACTTTAAAGAATTCAAAAGAAAAGACTGAATCGCATTTTTGTTCCAAAACCATTATGAGAAAATGATTCATTTTAAAATAATTGGAATTCGAAAATCATTCGTTTAAATAATTCATTATATATGTATGGATACTTATTTTGAATATAATAAGCTAAGAGATATTTCAGATTGTTTCTTAGGCTTCCGTTATTTAGAAATTATTTTTTCTGAATATATATATATATATATATATATATATATATATATATATATTAAGTTTAGAAACATGCAGAAAATGATATTCATGGATTGGTTTTAAACTTAGTTCGCTTGTCAGTCGTGTAACCTGAACTAAATTAAAACAAGAAAGAGCAATCATGCATAAAGCATTGATTATGAAACTCTTTCCAACTAAAATGCAATTTTACTTAAACATCTCTAAAATGTGATACATTTAGCGCTGATATTTTATTAATTGTCACTACTACTTGAAAACTTAAGTTATATTCGATTTGGAGATATGTGAGTTCTCTCACAGGCGCCCCAAACTGAAAACGCCTTGGATCTTTGGAAAACTTAACTTCATAAAAAAAGACAATGCTAGTCGCACAAAATGAATTCCGTTGAAATGACGTTTCCAAAATATAAATATCTGCCTCTCTATATAAAATTAATGAATATTTCATTCATATATCACTTATATTCCAGGCGGTTATTAAATTATTCGGAAATAGATTTTAAAAAGCATTTGATGTAAATATTTTATATTTTATTGCATTTATTCATTTGCATTTGTTTACGAAAATCATTTGTTGTCAATAGTTTGCATTTTAATGTATTTTATTATATTTTAATCTGTATATTTTTAATGTATTTTTCTTTTGCACGCTTTTAGTGGGACTGTATCCTGTAGCTTGCAGTCATTTTTCAAAATAAATGAAAAAAAAATATTGATTTTCATTCCCAGATATCCCACAGACCGTCTCAACAATCTACTAACATTTCATTTTGGTAAAGTTATTTTTACGGCAGTTATCGTCCGAATGGACAGACAGACAGACAAAATGGCCAAAGGCATACACTCTTTTCAACTATGTTGGAAAATGTTAAAAAACCTTCTTGCTGCCAATGCAGATATCTACTAACTGGACTATAGTAAACGCAAAATGAGTCCATGCTGCTGCTCTCTACCATCTGAGTATAATCTTAACTTTGGGAATCGCCTTCTCTAGACAAGTTCTGCGAATATGATATTCTTTAAATTTCGGAATTTGAATGTGAATGGATGTCGACTTTATAAGAACATATACAGGGTGAGTCAGAACACTTGGGCCAAACCTTAAGGGATGATAAATCACATCTAAACAAGCAATTTTTGTCATACAAAGCAGTGTCGTAACGCAAGAGGTGAACCGCTAGGTGGTAGCTCATTCAATGAGAAAATGATGACTCCTGAAAAGAGGCAACACAAAAATTACAGAGTAGGAACGAAGTACGTTTACTGACAGAAATTGCAGAATGCATGGACAAAGTTACAGAAATTTCTCAAAAGTGCGACCACCAGCAGTAATACCGACCTCACACCTGCTACGTAGCGAGCGGCCCACGTTAGCAAAAATACCCGACATATCTTGGACAACGACGGCTGCAACAGCAATCCTAGCAACAAGGTCCTCGTCGGAGTCGATGGGACTATCGTAGATGAGACTTTTTATATGACCCCATAAGAAAAAGTCGAGACAAGGGAGATCAGGCGATCGTGCCGGCCAAGCTATGGGATAACCCCGACCAATCCATTGCCCTGGGAATGTAGCATCTAAGGTGTGCCGCACATCCAAGCTGATATGGGGTGTTGCTCCTTCGTGTTGGAACCACATGCATACTTTAATGTTGGCAGAAGTACGTTGCAGTAACTGTGGCAATACCTCCTGTAAAAATGGGAGGCTAGTTCTGATGTAGTTGTCACTGCGTTCAATGTCAGCGACGTCTAGTTGTTCACCTCTTGCCTTACGACCCTGCTTTGCATGACAAAAATTGCTTGTTTAGATGTGATTTATCACCCCTTAAAGTTTGGACCAAGAGTTCTGAGTCACCCTGTATAATAACTTCTCTGCAATATTTAGTGCATGCAATGTGCGATAATATATAAATTGTTTCAGAAGTATTGCATGGCTAAATATATATTGAATTTATTGATCGCAGACTTACAGTTCTAACTTAAGAAATGTTGAACCGTTCTCAAGATATTGTGCATTTTTCGAATATGTATATAAAAATATTACATAAAATGAAAAAAAAAATATTAACTGTCGTGAATCCTGTTCACTATTCATGCAATATTAAGCAAAAAAATATGTGAACATCAGTTTTGTGAATGTAGATCGTCTCATTCATGGTAGAAAATGCCTCTGTAATAGTTTTGCATTTTTACGACCAACAAGTCGCCGATAATCATTTATATATACGAAAATATCTTCTCTTCGCCTGTGTGTATAACGCTTGGTAATATCGCCAGCTTAGCGAAATGCCGCCCTAAATTAACGAAAATATAGTAGGAATTCCAAAAATAACGCTAAATGGATGAATTAAGTATTAAAATATTTTAATATATAGACTACATTGCTTATTGCGGATGCTATCACTATTGATAACGATAATAATTCTCAATTTAATATTTGCGTGAAATATAAGTTATATGGATACTTCGTTAATAGTTTCACATGCTGCCATCCAGAAAAAGCGCTAAATGTACAATTCAACGTTAGAAACATTGTTTCGAGATATTAAGCATCATTTGTTCACTGTGAAAGAAGTAAATAAGTAAATTGCATTATATAAGGGAGGGAAATACATGTGCTTTCCACATCAGAGTTTTGTATTTGCCAGAGTTACATTGCAAAACTCGAATTTAATTAATTCATTGATTACATGAGAAAGAGAGTTATTACTTTTAAGGAATTTTTATACGGATAAATGTATGCACCCGGTATGGAGTAATCAACTTATAAATCTTTCTAAAATATAATTCAAGATATGTTTTCTAAATTCTATCTCAATCTCATTAAACTATACATTACTTATAATTAAAATGCTTTTAAAACACATTTTTAATGTAGTCGGGCTCAATATAAATTATTTTTACACCAATAAATTGATAACTCTCTGAAATGTCTAGACAGTATTTTATTATCGACAAATATACATCGAAGTGCTTTAATTCATTGTTGGGTAAAAAAATAGCTTAAAATCAAATCTATCGATTTCATAATTGTAGTCGTAATTTCAAAATACGAAAACCATCTCATTGTGCAAGCATATTGCACATTGATTTATTTTTTTTTTCAAAAGCTGTATTAGCATACAAATCGCTAATTTAAATGAAGGATTTTTATATTTTGAGAAAATAAGTTATTAAATACAATAAATCATACTGTTGCTTATTAGATAAAAACTTGCAAAACGTTCTTTAATAATATATCGGCTCATATAATAGCTCGTTCTTGGCAATAGAAAAGGGCACAGACTGTTCTACTTGTTCATTTGGCCCAAAGAAGGGGATTTATATATATTGCATACTTGAAACAATTACAATCACCTTACTGACATGTGCCTGCTTTATGTATAGAAGTTTTACAAGTTTTTATATGTTATTACATTTCTATGAATTAACTTAATCCGAAATGAAAACAATAATTTATAATGAAGAATTTAACTGCATTATTAAATTTTCAAATTGAATGAATGTTCTTATCTATAACATTATTATAGAACACATTTTTTTAAAAATATGCTTCCGGAATGGATTAACTGTTTCTGAAGCTTTTACATGATCAATTTTAACAGATGTTTTCGGTATATAAATTGAAACAATAACACCTAGTTCGTTTTCTAGCGAGAAAAGTAGCACAAATAAGAATTTGCCGATTTTAAGAGAATAGCATAATGGATAGGATCTAGTTGGTTTCCACCTGCAGGAAAAATGACAAATCTCTAGTTGTATGTATACAAGTTTTACAAGTTTTTATATGTTATTAAATTTCTATGAATTAACTTAATCCGAAATGAAAGCAATAATTTATAATGAAGAATTTAACTGCATTATTAAATTTTCAAATTGAATGAATGTTCTTATCTATAACATTATTATAGAACACATTTTTAAAAATATGCTACCGGAATGGATTAATTGTTTCTGAAGCTTTTACATGATCAATTTTAACAGATGTTTTCGGTATATAAATTGAAACAATAACACTTAGTTCGTTATCTAGCGAGAAAAGTAGCACAAATAAGAATTTGCCGATTTTAAGAGAAATAGCATAATCGACAGGATCTAGTTGGTTGCCACCTGCAGCAAAAATGACAAATCTCTAACTCTAAACCTGCCCATCAGAGGGCGCTTGAGTCAGTTTTTTTATCTAAATTGTTGTCAGACGTGTTGCAGCAAGAGAACAATGTCACTTTAGAACTGAAACTGAAATATCAATGTTAAAGAATTAGCATTAGTAAGTGAAATGGCACAATAGAGATAGCTACTGATGTGTCAAAAATATGTCTGCGTGTGTGTGAAGTTGAAGTAAAAAACAACATTGTGTGCATGAAAAGGGATATGAACAAAAAAAGTTCAGCGAATCACATCTGAAACAAAATGAAATATAATGTCGGCTAAAATAACTACATAAGAGCCCGTAGAAATTTTTCGAGGGAAGAGCAAAGTCAAGGATGAGATGGACAACATTGACTATCTATATATCTATCTTTGTGACTTAATATACGGGAAGGAGCAAGTACCCCCTTTCCTTCCCCTATGGGCGTCCTACAATAACTATCATCTTGATATTCGAAACAATGATTTCAGTTGATTATAAAAAAATAACATAAAGGTCAGTTCCACTGTAACTGACGTAATAATCAGTACAGGATTTGTGGCTTCCTTATACCAGGAAACATGTACTAATTATGACAAAGAAAAACTTTATGTTTCAACATATTTATTACCTGTGGGTATCATATAGCAACTTTCACAATAATTTTTTGCTATGAATATACCTCTAATTTGTTTTTAAAATTGTGTAACCGACGTAACGAAATTGGACGAGATGTTATTGTTGATTCAGTAAAAAGCTAAATACCATCAAAATGTTAAATCTAGAATGGTATTTATTTGCTTGTAAACAATACTAAATAACTATTAGACTAAATACATACATATTTATATTTTATTTATCAGCCATAATATCAAAATGTGCAATACCTTTCGTAACTGACATAGCATGCTTCTGTAACTGGTGTAACAGTATCAATTTCTTATGATGACAGTTATGTTTGTAATGCATTTTTGTTCCTCGATATTGCTATATGAAATTGACAGTTTTTTACTAAAACATATGAATAGTTTATATTATTTTTAATTATATCATAAAAGTATAGTTTTCTTGCTAGCTAATGGCGCATTTATTTATTTATTTTTTTTTGGGGGGGGGGGGGGGGTCAAAATAAGATTTCTATGTGGAATTGATCCAAATCAAAGTGCCTATTATTTTTCCTAAATGCATGTTATAATGTATAGGGAAAATATTGTGACAGGGTCGAAAATGCGAATTTGAGTTTTCGACGGTAGAGCACGTTACAAGCATTTTTATGTATGCTACTGTAATTGTGTTAGTGTGTGTGTGTGTTTTAATATATGTGTTTTAGTGTGTGTAGTTTAGTATAATTGTGCATGTGTGTGTCCGTGAGACTGTGGATGCAATGTCTCATGAAAGAATTGAGCTTTTTAAACGAAATTTCGTACGATTATTACAATCAATTGATCCAACTGATTTTAAAAGTAGTCGAATGTTCAGAAGAATCCCAATTTTCGAATGAAATTTCGAAAAACTCTTTAAAAAATGAGAACCTTTAATAATGCTAAACAAATAATCTTCTCTAATGTAATATTTTTCGTTTCAAAATGAATGACACTAACTTTAAAATACTAATTTGAACCTTTCTTGAAATATTGCACGATTTTCGAAAATATTTTTGAAAAATCATTAAAAAATTAGGCCTTTCATACCTGTTACACGAATAATCCTTTTAAAAGCAACTTTAATTAGATTAATAAAACTAGTAATAGTCGTATTAACTTATATTTGGAACATCCCATTAGCTTGCCAGATATCGTGCCTATAAACTCACGGATACACATAAACACACTGAGGTACATAAATATACACAGTCTTGCACGCATACACACATCTCCTCGAAAACGTCCGATTCGAGTTCAGTGACGCTTTAAACGTGCTCTTCAGTCAAAAACGCGAATTCGAATTTGCGACACAATATTTTCCCTACACTTTATACTATGCATATAATACAAATCCAGACAGATAACTGCAGATAGCTTATTTGTGAGATCCTTCACCATTTCAGAAAACTAAGATGCAACGTCTCTTAAATTTCATTTCTTCGAATCAGATTGGTTTTATCCCTTCCAGAAAAACTTTGGAGTTGTAAATTATGCTGAACACGGGGAAGACTTACAACAAGAAATATTTACAATTACAACTCGTTATCGAGTGAAATGGAAAATCGAGTGAAGTGAACTCGTTATCTAGTGAAGTGAAATGGCCTAATACTGCTGACTGACTACGGTTGGTAGCACGAGTGGCATGTTTATCAAGCTAAATATAGTATAAAAACCGCAACAAGTACATTTTAAGCTATCAAAAAAGTACATATAACGTATTGTATACACGGTTCTTGGGGGGACTTTTGAAGTATCTAAATAATGAAAGATTCTTAAACTTGCGTGTTAGTTCCATCTACAGCAAAGGGACTATTCCTCGTCGAATAAAGGGGATTGCAGCGCCTTTGTGGCAATATGAAGAAGTTAAAAACAGGAATTTGGCAACAGAGTGATATAGAAAAGAAATATCAATTTCAAAGTTGTAGAGAATTGTTTAGACTAATCGGTAAAAAAGGCACAAAAATTGGTACCACGAATCGGCACAAGAAATCGGCATCAGGAATCAGCACCAAATATCTGCACCAGTAATCAGCACCAGGAATCGGCACCAGTAATCGACACCAAGAATCGGCATCAGTAATCGACACCAAGAATCGACACTAGGAATCAGCACCAGGAATAGACACCATAATGACGATTTCTACTGATTAGACAATGCTCCTTAAAGTCTGTTATTGGCATTTTTCATTGATCACTCTCTGTTGTACAATTCGTATTCTTAAATTCTTCAATTCTACACTAAAGGCGCTGCAATCAGTTTTATTCGAACGAGTCTGGTCGCTTTACTCTAGATAGTCCTAACGTGTACACCCAGGTACCCTTCCTTACAAAGTTATTGGCGTGTTATATGACTTTTCTAGGAACCTCTATTAAATATTTTCACTACCACGAAAAATTCTGATAACTTAAAAACTATGCCTGGTATAAAAAATGATTAATAAATATGCAGTCTGTACAGGAAATGCTATAAATATCATCTTATTATTCCTATCTAATGGAAAAGGTTAAATTTGACTAATCAGTGGTAGACCTATATCGTAATTGACAAAAATAACCAATGAATTATTTAAGTCGCTATTTGACTTTTGAAGAATTTTATGCTTTAAAAAATAACCGTATTTGATATTAATGCTTGAATTATTAAATTCTACACTATAAAGTAAATAAATCTTCATAAAATTTCTGCGATATATCCCAATACGACTTAATCTGGAAGAAAATTCCTGGATATAATTAAGAAACTCAGAGTATTTTTAAAGAAATTTAATACTTTGGAAAACTTCAATTTAAATCGCTTATCTTTTGTAAAATATATCACCAAAGATGTATAATTAAAGTTTTTCTATATCATCCATTTCTTGAAGACAAAAGAATAAGCTTTAAATTAAAATATATTTAAACTGCAGAGGGATAATTAGTTTTGGATTTAAAGCTGAGTTTCTCAACAACTCCATGGAATATGCTGAATAAATTATGATCATTATTTATACAAATTCAAACTATAAATATATTGTGCAATAATAATGTAGTAAATTTTAGTTAGTATAGCCATCAAAATATAACGGATTATAATAAACTCGTTTATAACGTCAAAGACAACGCAAATCAAAAGAAATAAGCAGGCGTACGTTTCAGAAATTAACTGGATTTTCATAATCAACTGGATTTCCAAAAGTCTGGACATACACGCCCAAATAAGCGCAAGACAATGCCGGCTAAACTGAAATAGCTAAACGATATCCCAGTATAGTGGCGTCACCTAGTAGCGTACAAAAATGAAATAAAACGATAAAAATATGAAACAAGGAAATGTGAACACGGGAGGAAAACAAGAAAAAAAAATAAAAGGCAGAGAAAATGAACTCAGAGTAACCAAAAAATAAGCGTGGTTATGCCATATCGCTTGTTTCCTATTTTATTGTTTCACTTTCCTTCCATGCGACTAGGTGGCGCCAGTATATATTATGATGTCTTAGCCATTTCAGTTTCGCTAACATTGTTTTCCGCTTATTTGGATGGTTTGGTCGAGAATTTTATGCAGTGAAAGAGGAATCCATTTGTATTCCGTATGCTTATTTATCTTGATTTGGTCGAGAATTTTATGCGGTGAAAGAGGAATCCATTTGTATTCCGTATGCTTATTTATCTTGATTTGCGCTATATTACTTTCCTTATATACATAATGTACAAGGAAAGTATTGTGACGGGGTCGAAAATTCGAATTCGAGTTTTCGACAGGAGGGCACGTTTCAAGCATCCCTGATCACGAATCAGACATTTTTGAAGTGATGTCTGTGTCTTTGTGTGTGTGTGTGTCAGTGAGACTTTGGAGACGATAACTGACGAACGAATGGACCGATTCGAACAAAATTTGGTACAAAAATCACAATCCGTAAACACTGGAAGCATATTGTTTTTATGCGCAATCGAATGTTTAGAACCCCCCTAAATTTTCGAATGAAATTTTGAAAAAATCGTCAAAAAATCAAAACCGCTAATAAAGTTACGCAGATAGATATTTTTTATGTAATTTTTCATTAGAAAAGGATTGACATAAATTTTAGAACGCTAACATAAACCGTTCTCGAGATATTGTACATTTTTCAAAAAAATTATCAAAAAGTCATATAAAATAAAAAATATATATATTTCCTATTGAGAAACATGTTCACTTTTCATATGTAATGCCATGCGATAAATTAGGTGGTATCCTTCTCGTGGATCTAGCTCGTTCCATTCATAGAAAAATATACTTTAAGTAATACTTTTGTATTTGAACGCCAATAGTCATTTATTTACTGTAAGAATAGCTTATTTTTTCGGCCATAACTCTTGGCGAAATTTTGGCGACGAATTTGGCGGAATGTCGCCAACTTGGCGACTTTTTGAAATGTTGCCAAATTAACGAAAATCTAGCCAAACGGATAAAAATGACGCTAAATCAATGAAAATGACGACTCATTGTCGACAATTCAATATCTTGTGTGGAAAGAATATTAGTATCTACTATAAGAAAATCCTATTTTTTTTACTGTAAAAGTAGTAAATTCATTACATTATATAAGGAAAGCCATGTGTTCCCCGCTTCAGATTTTTTTACGTTGTTTACCAATTCATTAGTGATTGTATAAGTAAAACTTATTTAAAAAGCTTAAAAAGTTTAAATAAATCCACGCGTTTGACCAACAATTAGTAACCTGTATATCGAGGTCTAATGTTTATGGGATGCATGAAAAGTGGGTTATATGTGTGGGTTCTGTATGTAAGTGGCTTTCCACTTGTCTTGGCGCACGATGTCTCAAGAACGAATGAAGTTATATGAATTAAATTTGACATGATTATCAGAATATGTGAATACTGTTGCTCTACTGATTTTAAATATAATCGAACCTTGGGATGATATTAAAAAATTCGAACGAAATTTATGAATCCTATATCAATGATGACTAACAATTATGATAAATAAATAATCATATCCAATGTATTTTTCCGTTAAAGACAAATAACACTCATTTTAAAATACTGATATAAACCAGTTTTGTGAAATTACGCCTATTTCTATCAAATTTATCAAAAAGTCATAAAGAAAATCCGAAAGATCTTAATATAAAGATCATGCTTAAAGCATTGATTATGAAACATTTTCCAACTTCAATGCAATTTTATTTCAAAATATCTAAAATGCAATACATTCCTCGGTAATATTTTAAAACTTATCACAATTCTACATTAATTTATTATATTTAAAAACTTAAACCTTCATTAAAAAAAATGCACTTCATTCAAATGACGGCATTAAAATATAAATTGCCTAGTTTAAATATATCTAAAATGCGATACATTCCACGGTAATATTTTTAAAACTATCATAATACTACGATAATTTATTATATTTGAAAACTTCATCGGACACAACTGAGATTCATTCAAATGATGTCATAGAAAAAAAAATCTGATGTGGGCAACACATGACTTTCCTTATATAATGTAATGAATTTACTACTTTTACAGTAAAAAAATAGGTTTTTCTTATAGTAGATACTAATATTCTTTCCAAGATATTGAATTTTCGACAATTAGTCGTCATTTTCATTGATTTAGAATCATTTTTATCCATTTGGCGAGATTTTCGTTAATTTGGCAACATTTCAAAAAAGTCGCCAAGTTGGCGACATTCCGCAAAATTCGTCGCCAAAATCTCGCCAAGCGTTATGCACTAAGAAAAAAGTTATTCTTACAGCAGATAAATGACTATTGGCGTTCAAATACAAAAGTATTATTCAAAGTATATTTTTTCATGAATGGAACGAGCTAGATCCACGAGAATGATGTCACTCAATTTATCGCATGCTATTACATATGAAAAGTGAACATGTTTCTCAATAGGAATTTTTTTTTTTATGTGACTTTTTCATAATTTTTTTGAAAAATGTGAAATATCTCGAGAACGGTTCATGTTAACGATCTAAAATTTATGCCAATCGTTATCTAATGAAAAATTACATAAGAAATGTCTATTTGCGTAACTTTATTAGCGGTTTTGATTTTTTGACGATTTTTTCAAAATTTCATTCGAAAATTTAGGTGGGTTCTGAACATTCGATTACGTAAAAAAACAATAGGCTTCCAGTGTTTACGTATTGTGATTTTTGTACCAAATTTGGTTCTAATCGGTCCATTCGTTCGTCAGTTATCGTCTCCACAGGCTCACTGACGCACACACACACACACACATACTTTCACACACACACACACACACACACACAGACATCACTTCAAAATTGTTTGATTCGTGATCAGGGATGCATGAAACGTGCTCTCCCGTCGAAAACTCGAATTCGAATTTTCGACCCCGTCATAATACTTTCCTTATACATTATGTATATAAGGAAAGAAATAACACGCCTGGATCTATCTATAAAAACAGCATTTCATTCATAACTTTCTCCCATTCATTTCATTCATCACAGTGCTATAATAATTTATTTTTAAAAATTAAGACCATGGGGCTACAAGTAATTAAATTCTATGGTTAAAACTTCATCGAAAAAAATCGTCCTTCTCTTTATAAAATCAATTAATATTTCATCCATATCAGCCATGCAGACTCCATGGACTAAATTATTTTGTGTTAAAGAAATACAGCAATTCTAATACAACTCATTCTACATATCTTGCTGTTTACATTTTACATAAGTGAAAAATAGGCTTCGTTGTAGAAATAATCAAATTTGGATAATCATTTAAACTCAAATATATTGTATTTGAGTTGTTTCAGTATGTAGATGCACAGAATTTAAGCAAAAATAAAGTAGTTTTAGGACGGATACAACACTCAATATGAATTTAAAAGAACTTGAAAAATTACGATTTGAAACAAGATGGATGCCATATATCATTTTTAAGTGGGTCATGTGATCGTTTCATATCATGGGCACGTGATCGTTTCATATAAGAGGTGTAATTATTATTTTAATTTTTATTTTAAGAACTACTGAATATATTTCGCTGAATTTTTTTTTATATATTTTATGGAACAATTTAAATATTACCTAAAATTTTCGAAGCAATTTTTGAATTTTAAATCCGCTTAAAAATTTTTTGAAAAATTAGGTCCCTTAGGGCTGAATGTATTTAATTTTTTCATCCCGGGTTCAAACCAAAACTAATTGGGTGATATTATTCATTTATATTCCCATACGTCCTACAGACCGTCTGAACAACATACTAAAATTTCATTTTGATTAAGTCATTTTTCGTGCAGGCAGTTATCGTGCTAACGGACACACAGACAGACAAACAGGCAGACAGACAGAATGAACAAAGTCATTGACACTTTTCAACTTTGTTGTAAAGTGTTAAAAAATATCTTAAATATGATTCAGCATAAAAAAAATCATAAATGTTATCAACCAGTTTCTATAGCAGAATGCACTCTTCAGGAAAAATAACAGAACAACCACACCAGTTACAGAAAGAAGGTCCATATGCACACACAAATACAAAATTAAACACACATACAAACATACACTGATGAATATTTTCACGAAGATTCTTAAAATAAGTTCAGGTGGTTTCAAAAAGTATTTTACTTTTAAATAATTTATTTCATTACATTATAACATAGCACTGTATTTTAAATACATATATATCCCAATGCTGAATAAAACACGTTCGAAAAATATAACTTCTAATATAATTTTAACATCGAAAAATGTAACATCTAGTTCGAAAATTGTAACATCTCATTCATGTGTCAATAGTTTTGTTTAGTTACAACTTTCTAGAAATTAATATCCATATTGACTAGACTAAATTCGATTATGTTATAAACTAAATTGACCCCATCTTTAACGATTATTATTCTCAAACTCCAAGAAGTATTTACTCAGATTTATCTCAGACTTTAACTATCAAAACTATATTTTTTGTTGAATGATAAGATATTGCAAATAAGCAAACACGTTTTTAAGTAGATAAATACATCGGCGGAAAATAAAATCCCAACACCAAGAAGAAATTAGTTTAGAGGAATGAAATTTAGGCAAAGCAATTGTGTAGGTAACATGTTTATTTGATTAAAGTTTCAAGGTCACAGGTTAACGTATGCACGAGAAGAGTCATTTCATATGTGAAATGGTGGTTTATTAATAACCGCTGTAGTCGTCACGATTTTGAATGCAAGCATGCAAACGTGCATGCATTGTGTCGTACAGGTGCCGTATGTCATTTTGTGGAATGGAATTCCATGTCTGTTGCACTTGGTCAGTCAAATCAGCAAAGGTTAATGCTTGTTGTGGATGACGCTGGATTTGTCTTCCAATAATGTCCCATACATGCTCGATAGGAGAAAGATCTGGTGATCTCGCAGGCCAAGGCTATCGACACTCTGTAGAGCACGTTGGGTGAAAGTAGCGGTATGAGGACGATCGTGATCCTGTTGGAAATCATCCTCTAGAATACTGCTCATGAATGGCAGCACAACCGTTTTAATCAACAGTATGATGTACAAATTTCATGTCAAGGTGTTTGGAATAACGACGAGAGTGCTCCTGCTGTCATAGGAAATGGCTCCTCAGACCATAACTCCTGATGTAGGTCCAGTGTGTCTCAGCCGCAGGCATCTTGCGTCTAAGCGCTCACCTGGCCTCCTTCGAACCAACATACGACCATCGCTGGTACTAAGACAGAAATGGCTCTCACCTGAAAATACAACAGATCTCCACTCAGCCCTCCAATGAGCTCTAGCTTGACACCACTGACGTCGCTAATGGCAGTGATTCAGAGTTAGTGGTATGAACGCTACAGGCCGTCTGGCTCGGAGCTGTCCCTCAAGTAATCTATTTTTTACAGTTCGCTGTGTCACTCTGGGGCCAACAGAAGCTCTAATTGCTGCCGCAGATACAGTACGATCCGCCACAGCCATGAGGCGAACACGGCGGTCTTCCCTCTCAGTAGTGGCCCGTGTGTGGCCAGACCCCGGTCTTCTTGAGACAGTGCCTTCCCGTGACCGCTGCTGCCAATAATCATGCGCAGTGGATACATCCCTGCTAAGTCTTTCTGCAATATCAAGGAAAGAAAATCCACCTTCTCGTAGCCCTATTATACGGCCTCGTTCAAACTCACTAAGCTGCTGATACACCCTTCTTCGTCTCCTTAAAGGCATTCTTGACTCAAATCTAGCTCACAACGCCCATTCTGGATGATAAATGACGCTCACGGAGTTTACACCGAGTATTGAAAGCAAGCGTGATTTGCATGATCATAGTGGCGCTACTAGCGCCACTCTTATTCGTCTAGCGCTAAATTTGAATAGGAGTCATCTTTCATATGTGCAAACGAGCCTCCCAAATTTCGTTTATCTAGCACAACACCTTCTTGGTGTTGGGATTTTTTTTCCGCCAGTGTAGATAATGTGAAATTACCGGTATGCTTTCAGTTACTTATTTCTTAAAGTATTTTCTAACAAATATTTGCTTGATAAATGTTTTAAATATATACTCTAGGTAAATATATATTTCTCGAGTAAACTATTGGTAGATGTTAATATCACAATAAATAGAACTGTTGATTATGAGAATATAACTTTCCAATGCATCTTTGAAGAAAGCAGACATTCGAAACTTAGGTGACTGATGGTCCCACAATGTTCCTATGTCTGCTTTCTTCAAAGAAGTATCAAAAAGTTATAAAAATATTAATATATTATTTAAATTTAATCCGGGTATTATGCTCATCTGAGAAGTTATGCATTCTAATTTGGGCATTCTGATCCAGGCTTGCTGCACTGAAGAAGGAAATTCACTGATTTCGAAGACAAAAGAACAATTCCTTCAGACAATTTTTCAACAGCTTGGCAGAACACGCATCTGAGAATTTAGGTGTTCGCATTTGGACGTTCTGATCCAGGCATGTTGCACCGAAGGAAAAAAGCTATTGATTTCGAAACAAAAGAACAATTCTTTCAGACATTTTTTTTAACAACTTGGCACAACACTCATTCGATAATTCAGGCTTTCTCATTTGGGCGTTCTGATCCAGGCGTGTTGTACTGAAGAAGGAAATGCATTGATTTCTAAGACAATAATCATTATTGCGCAGTCAATTTTTCCACAGTTTGGCAGGATATTCATCTGAGGAGTTAGGCTTCTCCTTTGGACATTCTTGTCCTGGCTTGTTGCACTGAAGAAGGAAATCCATTTTTTTTCAAAACAAAAGAATATTTCTTTCAGACAATTTTTTAACAACTTGGTAAAACACTCATCCTAGAATTTAGGCTCTCTAATTTAGGAGTTCTGATCCAGGATTGTTGCACGAAGGAAAGAAATTCATGGATTTCGAAGACAAAAACGATTATTCCCCAGACAAATTTTCAACAGTTTGACAGGACACTCATCTGAGGAGTTAGGCTTCTCATTAGGACATTCTGGTCCTGACTTGTTGCAATGAAGAAGGAAATCCATTGATTTCGAAGCAAAGGAACAATTCTTTCAGGCAATTTTTTAACAGCTCGGCAGAACACTCATCTGCGAATTTAGACGTTCGCATTTGGACGTTTTGGTCCTGACTTGTTGCACTGAAGAAGGAAATTTATTGATTTCGAAACAAAAGAACAATTCTTTCAGACAATTTTTCAACAGCTTGGAAGAACACTAATCCAAGAATTTAGGCATCCTGATCCAGGCTTGTTACACTGAAGAAGATATCCATTAATTTTGAAGAAAAAGCAAGGATTTGGCAGACAATTTTTCAACAGCTTATCAGAACACTCATCTGAGAATTTAGGCTTCTCATTTGGACGTTCTGGTTCAGGCTTGTTGCACTGAAGAAGGAAATCCATTGATTTCGAAACAAAAGAACAATTCTTTCATACAATTTTTCAATATTTTGGCAGAACACTCATATGAGAATTTAGGCTTCTCGTTTGGGCGTTCTGATCCAGGCATGTTGCACTGAAGAAGGATATCGATTGATTTCGAAGACAAAAACAAATATTTCACAGACAAGTTTTCAGCAGGTTAACAGAACACTCATCTGAGAATTTAAGCGTTCGCATTTGGACGTTCTGGTCCCGGCTTGTTGCACTAAAGAAGGAAATCTATTGATTTCCGAAACGTACGTATACTTTTGTGACTTCATTTGCTCTGTATTTTACGTTCTGATCCAGTTTATTATTGATTGTGCGCTAAGTCACGTTCTTTATTTAAATGCTGAATAGATTACTCTTCTATCGGTTAAAAATAAAACACTGCTAAAATATTTTATTCCGGAAAGAATATCATGGTTGAGATAAGCTCTTCAATTTATATGTATGCCAAACATTTTATATTCTTATTTAGATAAAGCTCATTAAAAACGAAAAAAATATGCTTGAGGATACAAATGTACATTCCTGGAGATTAGTCTGCTTAATGTCTAGACAAATATTATTTGGGAATATTATTCCTCCAGTAAAATATCTTAAATATATAAAAATATACGTACAGCAAGAATATTCCATACAGTTTATAAACATGGGTATATTAATTTATTTTAAAGCAAGAAAGATAAATCATGCATAAAGCATTGTGTGATGTACATTTTTAAACATTACTTTAAGTTAACCTTTAAGAAACATATTTAATTAATCTTAGAACATGGTCGTACATTGTAATTCATGAAACACTTGCGTTTTGCCGCTAATAAATCCCACCATATTATATTTAGTTTGAGTTCTGGAATGAAATATTTATTACCATAATGCTACTCAATTAATTGCACCATTTTTCTAATTTTAAAAATAACATTATTTATTACGAACACTCTCTTAATTATTAAATTAATTACAACAATATATCACTTATAATTTTGCGGAGGAGATTGGACATGTGAGACCAGTTAAATTATATTTATCAAAATGGCCTTTGACCTGCTACAATCTATATAAATAAAAATGAAAATCTGTCTGTCTGTCTGTCTGTCTGTCTGTCTGTCTGTCTGTCTGTCTGTTTGTCACACCATCACGGGAGAACGGCTGAACCGAATTTGATGAAATTTTGTGGGTAGCCCAGAAATAGCCCCACTTAAAATTATATCCGTGTTTTGAGTTTCTACGACCAGTGGTTCTCGAGATATTAGTAAAAAACGAAATTTTCGTTTGTCTCATCATCACGGAAAAACGGCTGAACCGAATTTAATGAAATTTGGTGAATAGCTTTGAAATATCCCCCCATAAATTTTGTCCAAGTTTTGAGTTTCTAAGACCTGGGGTTGTCGAGATATTAATGAAAAACGGAACTTTTTCCTAGGAGTTCTACTCCTTAACTCCGTGGTTTATCCAAACGAAAAGCTTGAAAATCGTTTGAAAGTGAATTAAAATTTAATCTCTGAGTTTGATGGGAGATTTTTTGCGTTAATTAGTCACTTTCTGAAAAAATGAATTGTTTGAAACATGATTTAAAGGGGAAATCTATCTCCATGGTTCATGGTTTATTTAAAACAAGCTTTTACGGAACAATGAGAAGTATAGAGAAATCAAAATCGTTATTTAATTTCGCAGTTTATGTTATAAGACATGACATATTTAACATGTTATAAGATTCTATCTTATATCATGTTACTCAGAAACGCAATTAAATTAAATCTGTCTGTTAATTTTAATAATTATTTTTTCGATTTGAATAATAAATAAATGGATATAAAAATATATTTTAGAAAAGAACGATTTGATTTTTCTTATAGCATTTTTGACTGGATAATATCAATTACGGTCTTCAGGTATAAAAATTATTATTATTTATATTTTCGGTTATTATTGATTCAAGGATTATTGATATTTTCAAGTTATTATGCATTTATTTTATTATGACAAAAATTGTTTAAACTCATATATTGTATGTTGTACGAATCTTCTACAAATACACGTGTATATCTTTTAATCTACGAGAATATAAGTAGTACAGGTATATTGACATATGTTTTGATATATATTGGCATATATTGGAATCAATTACGACCTTCTGGTATAAAGAGTACGGATATTATTGATGTTTTCAATTTATTACGTCATCTCTTTTATTTTGGCAAATATTTTTGAGACGCATATTGTAATACGGGTAATCTTCTACTAACACATTGGCATATTTTCTGATCTGCGACAATATAATTAGTACGGGGTTGCATATATTCATTCATTTCCTATTTTTTCTTCTGTAAATTTGCTTACAAAAGGGGGCAGGATGTTTTATTCTTCAGATCTGATCGTGAAGATAATTTTGCATAGTGAGAACATATATTCTTAAACTTCTCTTTAGGAGCAATAAATTTAATACTTTAACAGAATTTGCACATGATTGCGAACTATAAGTTTCTTTAAATTATACACTCCGTACGAATAACGGGTGTGCTGTTAGTGGTTCATAAATTTTAACATTTTAGGAGGATATATCATGTTGCTCGGCATCGCAATTAAATTAAATGTGTTTGTTAATGTTTTTATTATTTTTTTTCGATTTAAATAATAAATAAATGGATAAATGGATATAAAAGTATATCTTATGAATGGACGGTTTGATTTTTCTTTTAATTATATTAGTTTCTGACTGCGTGCATCAATTTCATTTATTTTGGCAAAGAGTTTTCAAGCTTATATCGTATTTAGCTACTAAACTCATATATTGTGTTTAGCCAATAAATTCATATAGCCGGTTGTTGAAACAGAAAAAGAGTAGAGCGGGTATATCTTCTAATACAATTGTAGTGTTTTCATTTAGTATATTGAAACGGGATAAGAATGTTTCATTCAGATCTGCAAATTCAAAGCTACGAATTTGGAGGGATAT
Source organism: Amaurobius ferox (assembly GCA_951213105.1). Lineage (NCBI taxonomy): Eukaryota > Metazoa > Arthropoda > Arachnida > Araneae > Amaurobiidae > Amaurobius > Amaurobius ferox. Next base: position 55,215,329 of record OX578138.1, on the reverse strand, counting down.
CGCTAATTTGACAACTTTTCTTAAACTTTGCCAAATTGACGGAAATGTCGCCAAATTGATATAAACGACACACAAACAGCTGCCATAAACCTTCGGGTTGGTCGTGTGGCTTGGGTCTTCTACATATCAATGAAATTTTTTTTTTTGTTTTGTTAGAAGAGAGTACTGAAATGATGTTTGGTTAGCATTTATCTGTCAGACCAACCATCCTACTTAGTAATACATTTAGCGAATTTTTAAAATGTCACCAAATTGATAAAAATGTTTTCAAATCTATAAAAATATCTTGAATTTGATAAAATTGCGCTACATAAATGATATTAATTGTTTTTTGTTAGGGGATAGTATTGTGATGATATTTCGTCAATTTGTCGCAAAGTGGAACTGTCAGTTCTAAAGTCCCACTTGGCGATAAATTTGGCGATTTTTTAAAATGTCGCTTATTTGACGAATCTGTCGCCAAATGTTTCATAGAAATATAACTATTTAGACGATATTTTTTCTACCAATTTATTTGAAGCAAATGATATCATGTCGCTTAGCAACGGATTTAAATCCAATGTGTTTATGCGGCAGACGATTTTTATTAAATCCTTTCCGATTTGAATAATGAAGATATGTATATAAAATAAATTTCATTACCATTTCATTTTGGACTGGATAATATCAATTATACTCTTCAGGTTTAAACATTATTATTATTGATATTTTCCGGAATTATTGATTCAGGGATTATTGATATTTTTAAGTTATTACGCCATTGTTTTATTGCGGCAAATATTGCTGACACACGCATATTGTACGTTGTACGAGTAATCTTCTAGGAATGCACGGGTATATCTTCTAACCTACGAGAATATAAGTAGTACAGGTATATTGGCATATATTTTGACATATATTGGCATATATATTGGAATCAAGTACAGTCTTCTGGTATGAAGATTAAGGGGATTAATTATATATTCAATTTATTACGTCGTCTGTTGTATTTTACCAAAAAACATTTGAGACTCATATTGCAAAACGGGTAATATTCTACTAATAATCGGACATTATAAGTAGTACGTGTATATCTTCCAATATAATTTTAGCACTTTAATTTTGACATATATTGGAATAAATGACTGTCTTCAGATTTAAAGATTACGGGTTTATTGGTATTTTCCATTTATACATGTAATCTACTAATACAGGTTATATTTTCTAATATTCGCGTATATAATTAGTACGGGTCCCATTCAATTTTAACGCTTTTATTTTGCATATATTGATTCAATTCCATATTTTTTTTTATATTTGCTTACATAAGGGGTCCAAGATGTTTTATTCTTCAGATATGTCCATGAAGATAATTTTATATAGCGAGAACAGAGATTCTTAAACTTCTTTTTAGGAGCATTATATTAAATATTTTAACAGAATATTTTGATTAAACATGTCATTTAGTATACTATAAGAATTTGGGCATGATTATGAATTTCAAGTTTCTTTATATTATATACTCCGTACGAAGAACGGGTATGCTGCTAGTCTATATAAATAAAAATGAAAATCTGTCTGTCTGTCTGTTTGTCACACCATCACGGGAGAACGGCTGAACCGAATTTGATGAAATTTTGTGGGTAGCCCAGAAATAGCCCCACTTAAAATTATATCCGTGTTTTGAGTTTCTACGACCAGTGGTTCTCGAGATATTAGTAAAAAACGAAATTTTCGTTTGTCTCATCATCACGGAAAAACGGCTGAACCGAATTTAATGAAATTTGGTGAATAGCCTTGAAATATCCCCCCATAAATTTTGTCCAAGTTTCGAGATTCTAAGACCTGGGATTGTCGAGATATTAATGAAAAACGGAACTTTTTCCTAGGAGTTCTACTCCCTAACTCCGTGGTTTGTCCAAACGAAAAGCTTGAAAATCGTTTGAAAGTGAATTAAAATTTAATCTCTGAGTTTGATGGGAGATTTTTTGCGTTAATTAGTCACTTTCTGAAAACATGAATTGTTTGAAACATGATTTAAAGGGGAAATCTATCTCCATGGTTCATGGTTTATTTAAAACAAGCTTTTACGGAGCAATGAGAAGTATAGAGAAATCAAAATCGTTATTTAATTTCGCAGTTTATGTTATAAGACATGACATATTTAACATGTTATAAGATTCTATCTTATATCATGTTACTCAGAAACGCAATTCAATTAAATCTGTCTGTTAATTTTAATAATTATTTTTTCGATTTGAATAATAAATAAATGGATATAAAAATATATTTTAGAAAAGAACGATTTGATTTTTCTTATAGCATTTTTGACTGGATAATATCAATTACGGTCTTCAGGTTTAAAAATTATTATTATTTATATTTTCGGGGATTATTGATTCAAGGATTATTGATATTTTCAAGTTATTATGCAATTATTTTATTATGACAAAAATTGTTTAAACTCATATATTGTATGTTGTACGAATCTTCTACAAATACACGTGTATATCTTTTAATCTACGAGAATATAAGTAGTACAGGTATATTGACATATGTTTTGATATATATTGGCATATATTGGAATCAATTACGACCTTCTGGTATAAAGAGTACGGATATTATTGATGTTTTCAATTTATTACGTCATCTCTTTTATTTTGGCAAATATTTTTGAGACGCATATTGTAATACGGGTAATCTTCCACTAACACATTGGCATATTTTCTGATCTGCGACAATATAATTAGTACGGGGTTGCATATATTCATTCAATTCCTATTTTTTCTTCTGTAAATTTGCTTACAAAAGGGGGCAGGATGTTTTATTCTTCAGATCTGATCGTGAAGATAATTTTGCATAGTGTGAACATATATTCTTAAACTTCTCTTTAGGAGCAATAAATTTAATATTTTAACAGAATTCGCACATGATTGCGAAATTTAAGTTTCTTTAAATTATACACTCCGTACGAATAACGGGTGTGCTGTTAGTGGTTAATAAATTTTAACATTTTAGGAGGATATATCATGTTGCTCGGCATCGCAATTAAATTAAATGTGTTTGTTAATGTTTTTATTATTTTTTTTCGATTTAAATAATAAATAAATGGATAAATGGATATAAAAGTATATCTTATGAATGGACGATTTGATTTTTCTTTTAATTATATTAATTGCTGACTGCGTACATCAATTTCATTTATTTTGGCAAAGAGTTTTCAAGCTTATATCGTATTTAGCTACTAAACTCATATATTGTGTTTAGCCAATAAATTCATATAGCCGATTGTTGAAACAGAAAAAGAGTAGAGCGGGTATATCTTCTAATACAATTGTAGTGTTTTCATTTAGTATATTGAAACGGGATAAGAATGTTTCATTCAGATCTGCAAATTCAAAGCTACGAATTTGGAGGGATATCGCTAATTTGACAACTTTTCTTAAACTTTGCCAAATTGACGGAAATGTCGCCAAATTGATATAAACGACACACAAACAGCTGCCATAAACTTTCGGGTTGGTCGTGTGGCTTGGGTCTTCTACATATCAATGAAATTTTTTTTTATTTTGTTAGAAGAGAGTACTGAAATGATGTTTGGTTAGCATTTATCTGTCAGACCAACCATCCTACTTAGTAATACATTTAGCGAATTTTTAAAATGTCACCAAATTGATAAAAATGTTTTCAAATCTATAAAAATATCTTGAAATTGATAAAATTGCGCTACATAAATGATATTAATTGTTTTTTTGTTAGGGGATAGTATTGTGATGATATTTCGTCAATTTGTCGCAAAGTGGAACTGTCAGTTCTACAGTCCCACTTGGCGATAAATTTGGCGATTTTTTAAAATGTCGCTAATTTGACGAAACTGTCGCCAAATGTTCCATAGAAATATAACTATTTAGACGATATTTTTTCTACCAATTTATTTGAAGCAAATGATATCATGTCGCTTAGCAACGGATTTAAATCCAATGTGTTTATGCGGCAGACGATTTTTATTAAATCCTTTCCGATTTGAATAATAAAGATATGTATCTTCTATATAATAAAAGGCAATGTCTGTGTGTGTGTTTGTCTTATACACTATACGTTTCGCGACCGCGCGTCGGAGAGCTACGAAATTTGGCAATCGGAGACCTGGGGGGGAGGGAAGGGGACACGTGAAAACCGATTTTCAAAATTCTAATTATTTTTTTATTTATTTAATGTTTTATGCGATTTCGACCTTTTTTTGCCTTTTTGCCCTTTTTTCTCCACGATCCAGACGTCGTAGAAAAAAACAACTCACACCATCGGAAAGAGCAGACAATTACGAGTAAAAATATATCAATTTCAAATCTCCATTTCGATTTCTAATATTTTTTAAAGATTTTAAAACAAAAGTCACTTTTGGCTCAAAAAAACGATTTTTGGTTTTTAAATTCTCGCATAGTAAAAAGTACTCATAATTTCGACTAATAATTTACATTTTTAGAAAGCTGAAATATCTGGCATTCTTACAAGTCTAATCTGGTCCAGAAATAATGAAAATTGCCTTCAAGATCGCAATTTTAAAGACGTCATGATTTTAAATTTCTCGGCGTTCCGTTCGTTTCTCCCCCGCTGAAGCAGGGAAGGTGGTGGGTGGGGACGTCAAGGTGGAGGTGACGTCACGGTTCTAAATAGAGCGCCTTTGCTCTATATAAATTATTATATTTATATTTTAAATGATGGGACGATCTGGATTTTTTAAATGTATATTTTAACTTTTGGATATTTTAAATGGATATTTTAATTTTATGGATATTTTAAATGATGGAACAATGAAACAATGGAATGTGGATGATGGAATTAAGCATATGGTCATTTTAAATTGCAAATTAGCGCGCGGGAAGTTAGCGGTAGGCCCGGGTTCGATTCCCGCCACTGCCAAAACTGCCGCCGTGTTTACGTGGAATACGATCACGTTAAATATGTGGGTCCGTAAGTCCTTCCGAGAGGTTGGTGGTAGGGGAAGGAGAATACGGCCCCTGTGGATGCCTCCCCCACTGGGTTCCCGTCTAAATTGGGTGAATATGTAGAAAGTTATGGAGATTGTCGCGGAGGGCGCGGCAGCCCAGTGGTTAGCGCGCGGGAATTGCACTCAGTAGGCCCGGGTTCGATTCCCGCCACTGCCAAAACTTACGCCAAGTTCACGCAGAGTACGATCACGCTAAACATGTGGGTTCGTGAGTCCTTCCGAGAGGTTGGTGGTAGGGGAAGGAGGGTACGGTCTAAATTGGGTGAATAAAAAGAAAGTTATGGAGATTGTCGCGGAGGGCGAAGTAGCCCAGTGGTTAGCGCGCGGGAATTGCACGCGGTAGGCCCTTGTTCGATTTCCGCCACTGACATGGAGTACGATCACGTTAAACATATGGGTCGGTATGTTTTTCCGAGAGGTTGGTGGTAGGGGAAGGAGGGTACGTTCCCTGTGGATGCCTCCCCCACTGGGTTCCGGTCTAAATTGGGTGGCACATCCTGGCCGTCCAACCAGTTACCAGGCCCGGGTTCGATTCCCAAAATTGCCGCCGTGTTTACGCGGAGTACGAGCACGTTAAACATGTGGGTCCGTGAGTCCTTCCGAGAAGTTGGTGGTATTGGAAGGAGGGTACGGTCTAAATTGGATGAATAAAAAGAAAGTTATGGAGATTGTCGCGTAGGGCAAAGTAGCCCAATGGTTAGCGCGCGGAAATTGCACTCGGTAGGCCCGGGTTCGATTCCCAAAATTGCCGCCGTGTTTACGCGGAGTACGATCACGTTAAACATGTGGGTCTGTAAGTCCTTCCGAGAGGTTGGTGGTAGGGGAAGAAGGGTACGGTCCCTGTGGATGCTTCTCCCACTTGGTTCCGGTCTAAATTGGGTGAATAAAAAGAAAGTTATGAAGAATATCGCGGAGGGTGAAGTACCCCAGTGGTTAGTGCGCGGGATTTGCACTTGGTAGGCCCGGGTTCGATTCCCAAAATTGCCGAATAAAAATAAAGTTATGGAGATTGTCGCGGATGGCACGGTAGCCCAGTGCCAAAACTGCCAAAGTGTTCACGCGGAATACGATCACGTTAAACATGTGGGCCCGTAAGTCCTTCCGAGAGGTTGGTGGTAGGGGAAGGAGGGTACGGTCCCTGTGGATGCCTCTCCCACTGGGTTCCGTTCTAAATTGGGTAAATAAAAAGAATGTTATGGAGATAGTCGCTGGGGGCGAAGAAGCCCAGTGGTTAGCGCGCCGGAATTGCACTCAGTAGGCCCGGGTTCGATTCCCGACACTGCCCAAACTGCCGCCATGTTCACGCAGAGTCCAATCACGTTAAACATGTGGGTCCGTGAGTCCTTCCGAGAAGTTGGTGGTAGGGGAAGGAGGGTACGGTCAAAATTGGGTGAATAAAAAGACAGTTATGAGATTGTCGCGGAGGGCGAAGTAGCCCAGTGGTTAGCGCGCGGGAATTGCACGCGGTAGGCTCGGGTTCGATTTCCGCCACTGACACGGAGTACGATCACGTTAAACATATGGGTCCGTATGTTTTCCCGAGAGTTTGGTGGTAGGGGAAGGAGGGTACGTTCCCTGTGGATGCCTCCCCCACTGGGTTCCGATCTAAATTGGGTGGCACATCCTGGCCGTCCAACCAGTTACCTTACACCTTTCTGGTAGGTCGCGCCAACGAGTGTGCCACGGTTGGAATTTGCCACGATCAGCATTTTCAAGGGTTGCGAACAGGCTGGTCGCCAAAGGCGGTTAGTCTATATAATAAAAGGCAATGTCTGTGTGTCTGTCTGTGTGTCTGTCTTATACACTATACGTTTCGCGACCGCGCGTCGGAGAGCTACGAAATTTGGCAATCGGAGACCCGGGGGGGAGGGAAGGGGACACGTGAAAACCGATTTTTAAAATTTTAATTATTTTTTTATTTATTTAATGTTTTATGCGATTTCGACCGTTTTTTGCCCTTTTTGCCCTTTTTTCTCCACGATCCAGACATCGTAGAAAAAAACAAATTACACCATTGGAAAGAGCAGAGAATTTCGAGTAAAAATATATCAATTTCAAATCTGAATTTCGATTTCTAATATTTTTTAAAGATTTTAAAACAAAAGTCACTTTTTGCTCAAGAAAACGATTTTTGGTTTTTAAATTCTCGCATCGTGAAAAGTACTCATAATTTCGACTAATAATTTACATTTTCAGAAAGGTCAAACATCTGGCATTCTTACAAGTCTAATCTGGTCCAGAAATAATGAAAATTGCCTTCAGGATCGCAATTTTAAAGACGTCATGATTTTAAATTTCTCGCCGTTCCGCTCGGCGTGACGCTTCGTTTCTCCCCCGCTGAAGCAGGGAAGGTGGTGGGTGGGGACGTCAAGGTGGAGGTGACGTCACGGTTCTGTATATGCATAGCGATGGGTGGGACAATAAGAAACCGAATTAGTTTTTACTTTCCGTTTCCCGCGCTTCCGATTTTAAATGAAATAAGAGCTTAACATATGCACTGTAGAAATTATTATATTTATATTTTAAATGATGGAACGATATGGATTTTTTAAATGGATATTTTAATTTTATGGATATTTTAAATGATGGAACGATGGATATTTTAATTTTATGGATATTTTAAATGATGGAACGATGGATATTTAAATTTTATGGATATTTTAAATGATGGAACAATGGAATGAGGATGATGGAATTAAGAGCTTAGAGAGCATATGGTCATTTTAAATTGTAAATTAGCTCGCGGGAAGTTAGCGGTAGGCCCGGGTACGATTCCCGCCACTGCCAAAACTGCCGAAGTGTTCACGCGGAATACGATCACGTTAAACATGTGGGCCCGTAAGTCCTTCCGAGAGGTTGGTGGTAGGGGAAGGAGGGTACGGTCCCTGTGGATGCCTCCTTCACAGGGTTCCCGTCTAAATTGGGTGAATATAAAGAAAGTTGCGGAGGGCGAGGCAGCCCAGTGGTTAGCGCTCAGGAATTGCACTCGGTAGGCCCGGGTTCGATTCCCGCCACTTCCAAAAGTGCCGCCGTGTTCACGCGGAGTACGATCACGATAAACATGTGGGTCCGGAAGTCCTTCCGAGAGGTTGGTGGTAGGGGAAGGAGGGTACGGTCCCAGTGGATGCCTCCCTCACAGGGTTCCCGTCTAAATTGGGTGAATATAAAGAAAGTTGCGGAGGGCGAGGCAGCCCAGTGGTTAGCGCTCAGGAATTGCACTCGGTAGGCCCGGGTTCGATTCCCGCCACTTCCAAAACAGCCGCCGTGTTCACGCGGAGTACGATCACGATAAACATGTGGGTCCGGAAGTCCTTCCGAGAGGTTGGTGGTAGGGGAAGGAGGGTACGGTCCCTGTGGATGCCTCCCTCACAGGGTTCCCGTCTAAATTGGGTGAATATAAAGAAAGTTGCGGAGGGCGAGGCAGCCCAGTGGTTAGCGCTCAGGAATTGCACTCGGTAGGCCCGGGTTCGATTCCCGCCACTTCCAAAACAGCCGCCGTGTTCACGCGGAGTACGATCACGATAAACATGTGGGTCCGGAAGTCCTTCCGAGAGGTTGGTGGTAGGGGAAGGAGGGTACGGTCCCTGTGGATGCCTCTCCCACTGGGTTCCGTTCTAAATTGGGTAAATAAAAATAATGTTATGGAGATAGTCGCTGGGGGCGAAGAAGCCCAGTGGTTAGCGCGCGGGAATTGCACTCAGTAGGCCCGGGTTCGATTCCCAAAATTGCCGCCGTGTTTACGCGGAGTACGATCACGTTAAACATGTGGGTCCGTGAGTCCTTCCGAGAAGTTGGTGGTAGGGGAAGGAGGGTACGGTCTAAATTGGATGAATAAAAAGAAAGTTATGGAGATTGTCGCGTAGGGCAAAGTAGACCAATGGTTAGCGCACGGAAATTGCACTCGGTAGGCCCGGGTTCGATTCCCAAAATTGCCGCCGTGTTTACGCGGAGGACGATCACGTTAAACATGTGGGTCTGTAAGTCCTTCCGAGAGGTTGGTGGTAGGGGAAGAAGGGTACGGTCCCTGTGGATGCTTCTCCCACTTGGTTCGTAAGTCCTTCCGAGAGGTTGTTGGTAGAGGAAGGAGGGTACGGACCCTGTGGATGCCTCCCCTACTGGGTTCCGGTCTAAATTGGGTGAATAAAAAGAAGGTTATGGAGATTGTCGCGGAGGGCGCGGTAGCCCAGTGGTTAGCGCGCGGGATTTGCACTAGGTAGGTCCGGGTTCGATTCCCGCCATTGCCAAAACTGCCGCCGTGTTCAGGCGGAGTACGATCACGTTAAACATGCGGGACCGTAAGTCCTTCCGAGAGGTTGGTGGTAGGGGAAGGAGAGTACGGTCCCTGTGGATGCCTCCCCCACTGAGTTCCTGTCTAAATTGGGTGGCACTTCCTGGCCCTCCAAACAGTTACCTTACACTTTACTGGTAGGTCGCGCCAGCGAGTGTGCCACGGTTAGAATTTGCCACGGTCAGAATTTTCAAGGGTAGCGAACAGGCTGGTCGCCAAAGGCGGCTAGTCTTAAATAATAAAAGGCAATGTCTGTGTGTGTGTCTGTCTTATACACTATACGTTTCGCGACCGCGCGTCGGAGAGCTATGAAATTTGGCAATCGGAGACCCTGGGGGGTGGGAAGGGGACACGTGAAAACCGATTTTTAAAATTTTAATTATTTTTTTTGTTATTTAATGTTTTACGCGATTTCGACCGTTTTTTGACTTTTTGTTTTTTTTTCTCCACGATCCAGACATTGTAGAAAAAAACAAATCACACCATCGGAAAGAGCAGAGAATTTCGAGTAAAAATATATCAATTTCAAATCTCAGGGACAAATTCTAATATTTTTTTATGATTTTAAAACAAAAGTCACTTTTGGCTCAAAAAAACGATTTTTGGTTTTTAAATTCTCGCATAGTAAAAAGTACTCATAATTTCGACTCATAATTTACATTTTTAGAAAGGTCAAACATCTGGCATTCTTACAAGTCCAATCTGGTCAGGAAATATTCCGTATTGCCCACAGGATCGGGATTTTAAAAGTTTCCGAATTTCAATTTCTCAGCGTTCCGCTCGGCGTGCCGCTTCTTAACCGGCGTTTCTCCCCCGCAGAAGGAGAGAAGGTGGTGGGTGGGGACGTCAAGGTGGAGGTGACGTCACGGTTCTGAATAGAGCTCCTTTACTCCATATAAATTATTATATTTATATTTTAAATGATGGAACGATATGGATTTTTTAAATGTATAGTTTAACTTTTGGATTTTTTTAAATGGATATTTTAATTTTATGAATATTTTAAATGATGGAACAATGAAACAATGGAATGAGGATGACGGAATTAAGCATATGGTCATTTTAAATTGCAAATTAGCGCGCGGGAAGTTAGCGGTAGTCCCGGGTTCGATTCCCGCCACTGCCAAAACTGCCGCCGTGTTTACGTGGAATACGATCACGTTAAATATGTGGGTCCGTAAGTTCTTCCGAGAGGTTGGTGGTAGGGGAAGGAGGATACGGCCCCTGTGGATGCCTCCCCCACTGGGTTCCCGTCTAAATTGGGTGAATATATAGAAAGTTATGGAGATTGTCGCGGAGGGCGCGGAAGCCCAGTGGTTAGCACGCGGGAATTTCACTCAGTAGGTCCGGGTTCGATTCCCGCCACTGCCAAAACTTACGCTACGTTCACGCAGAGTACGATCACGTTAAACATGTGGGTTCGTGAGTCCTTCCGAGAGGTTGGTGGTAGGGGAAGGAGGGTACGGTCTAAATTGGGTGAATAACAAGAAAGTTATGGAGATTGTCGCGGAGGGCGAAGTAGCCCAGTGGTTAGCGCGCGGGAATTGCACGCGGTAGGCCCGGGTTCGATTCCCGCCACTGCCAAAACTGCAGCCATGTTCACGCGGAGTACGATCACGTTAAACATATGGGTCCGTATGTTTTTCCGAGAGGTTGGTGGTAGGGGAAGGAGGGTACGTTCCCTGTGGATGCCTCCCCCACTGGGTTCCGGTCTAAATTGGGTGGCACATCCTGGCCGTCCAACCAGTTACCTTACACCTTTATGGTAGGTCGCGCCAACGAGTTTGCCACGGTTGGAATTTGCCACGATCAGCATTTTCAAGGGTTGCGAACAGGCTGGTCGCCAAAGGCGGCTAGTAATTGATAAGCACATACCTTGAATTTCTCTTGCAAATTTGACATACAGTTCGTACTTTGGTTCTGTTTAATCTCTCGTACTCTGTCTGGTATTCTTACACGAATGTATATCGCACTGATACTAACTCAAGTTGTTGCACTCCTATTCGTACTGAAGTCGATCATATCGTACTGGTACTAACTGAAGATGTTCCACTCCTACTGGTACTGAAATCGGTCTCTGTAGTACTGCACCTACATCTGGTACTCATCTCATTTGTAGTTTAAGTGTTTATCGCTGGAATTTCGTTGAAGTCCCTTTTGAATCTTACGTTCAAGTGTATATCAAGACATTTCGTTGAAGTCTCTCAGAACGCTGACGTTCAAGTGTATCTTGTTGAAGTGTATCTGGAATAACTGTAGAATCTTTGGTTGCCGCCTCTTTTTGCCTGCTTGAGGTCTGATACGTCTCGCCGGCTAACGTTGGTCGATTTCAGGGCAATGCGACCAGACATCTTCCATATTGGGTAACATTTTTAACCAATCCCGTGGCTTCACTTCAGCCTCCTCTGTACATGGCCTATTGAAATCTCGGGTCAGTGCACTGTAAAACGGGCGTCATTCAGACTGATGCCTTTGTCTGACATTGCAGACCTAATAGATAATGAACATAGAACTGTCTCACATATTCCTGGTTTCATACATTGATAATGAAACACTCTCCAAAGGCAATGCAATTTTATTTAAATATCTCTAAAATGCGATACATTCAGATGCAATATTTTTAAAATTATTACAATACTACAATAATTTATTATATTTGAAAACTTAAAACTCTATCGAAGAAAATGAACTTTATTCAAATGACGTCATTGACATGTAAATCGAATGGATCTCTATGTAAATATAGTAAATGTTTTATTCATACACTTTTATTCCATTCCTTTCATTCATCACAACACTACAATAATTTATTTTACTTAAAAACTTAAAACCATTGAGGAAAAAGTAATTTAACTCTATGATAGAAACTTCATCTAAAAAGTATGCTATAAAATCGTCTGTTTTTCTATGTAAAATCAATTATTGTTTCATTCATATCAGCTATATTACAGACTCCAGAGCTAAATAATTTTGCGTCAAAGAAATTCATCAATTCTTATATAATTCATCTTACAGGTTGATGCGTTTACATTGCACATAAGTGAAAATTGGGCTTCGTTGCAGAAATGATCAAAGTTTGATGATCATGTAAACTCAAATATAATGTAATTGCATTGTTTCAGCATATAAATGCACAGAAATTAAGCAAAAATAAAGCGGTTTTAGGATGGAAATAACAATAAATATCAGTTAAAAAGAACTTTAGATGGATGCCATATTTTATTTTGAAGTGGGTTCTGTTATCGCTTCATATAATACGGGTGTAATTATTAGTTAAATTTTCATTTAAAAAACTACTGAATATATTTTGATGCAATATTTTTCATGTTTTTTATGGGATAATTTGATTTCCCAAAACTGTCGAAGCAATTTGTGAGTTTTAAATTTGCTTTAAAAATGGTTGAAAAATTAGGTCCCATAAGTTGTTCAATCCGGGTTCAATCCAAAAATAATTGGGTGATATTATTCATTTATATTCCCATATGTCTCACAGACCGTCTGAACAACATACTAAAATTTCAGTTTGATAAAGTTATTTGTACGGCAGTTCTTGTTGAAATGGACAGACAAACAAACAGAATGAACAACGTCATAAACACTTTTCAACTATCTTGTAAAATGTTAACCAAAAAAGATCAATCATGCATAAAGCATTGATTATGAAACACTTTCCAACTACAATGCAATTTTATTTAAACATCTCAAAAATGAGATACGTTCAGCGTTAATATTTTTAAAATTATCACAATACTACAATAATTTATTATATTTGAAAACTTCATCGAAAAAGATGAACTTTATTCAAATGACGTCATTGAAATATAAATTGCCTGGCTCTCTATGGAAAAGCAGTAAACATTTTATTCATAATCATTTATTCTATTCCTTTCATTTATCACAATACTACAATAATTTATTTTACTTTAAAACTTAAAACCATTGAGGTAAAAGTAATTTAACTCTGTGCTTAAAACTTTACTGAAAAAGTCTGCTTTAAAATCGTCTGTTCTCTATATAAAATCAATGACTATTTCATTCATATCAACTATATTGCAGACTCCAGCGCTGAATAATTTTGTGTTAAAAAAAATCAGGAATTCTTATACAACTCATCTTACAGCTTGATGTGTTTACAATCTCCATAAGTGAAAATTAGGTTCCGTTGTAGAAATAATAAAAGTTTGATGATTATTTAATCTCAATTATATTGTAATTGCGTTATTTCAAAACATGGATGCAGAGACATTAAGCAGAAATAAAGCGGTTTTAGGGCGGATACAACACCAAATATAAATAAAAAATAACTTCAAAAATCGCGATTTTGACAGAAGATGGATGCTATATTTTATTTTGAATTGGGTCACGTGATTTCTTCATATAATGGTCACGTGATCTCTTTATAAAATGGGTGTAGTTATTATTTTGATTTTTATTTAAAAACTACTGAATATATTTTTCTGAAAATTTTTTATATATTGTATGTGATAATTTAAATATTTCTTAAAACTTTCGAAGCAATTTGTGAGTTTTAAATTCGCTTGAAAAATGTCTAAATTAATTCCCATAGGGTTCAATGTATTTCACTTTTTCAACCCGGATTCAATCCAAAACTAATTGGGTGATATTATTCATTTATATTCTCATAGGTCCCATAGACCGTCTGAACATACTAAAATTTAATTTTGATAAAGTCATTTTTACGGCAGTTATCCTGCTAACGCACAAACAGATAGACAGACAGATGGAATGAACAAAGTCATAAACACTTTTCAACTATGTTGTAAAGTGTTAAAAACACTGTTTCGTTTTTCAGCTGTGAGGTTCTGCAGAAGAAAAATATCACGAACATGCCAATGATTCCATACTTTCATGTAGAGGGTCAGTTCACGGGAAGACAGACCACTCACAGTTTAAGCATTGGTAAGGATCTGTGTGGTGTACTGAAAACGTCAACATGCAGCTTAGTGTCCAGATGAAACAAGGGGGTTTGGAGTTGTTCAAAACGACGTTTTTCTGGATGTGGTGACCTAAACAACACCTTGTGTGTGTCCTCAACTAGAAACAATAAAGTCAGTGAACTTTATCTGAACATATATATAAGACTGACGCTGAGGATTATGCATGAATCACTTACGACTGTGCACGATAGTCGTCCTGATTAATTTCGGACAGGAGAGTCATCACGATATGGCAGTAAAAACTAGTCTTGAAACAGACTGAATTACTACATGCCCATTATGTCTACTTAAAGCTGCTGGTGTTGTTCAAAGGTACTTTTAATTTTGACTAAATGCTAATAAATTATTTTCTTCGAACCAAAAGCTGATGCTGTTTTCAATCTCTTTTATGAAGCATATTTAACCCGGTGATATTTAGATCGATATGCATCTCAGTTCTCCCATGCAAAAGGGAGGAGAACACGTACGATTATTCTTTATCTGCCTTGGTCGATTGTTTTCAAGTGGCCTAGGTGGTTTTTAAATTAGGCCTAGTACTCTGCAATTGATGCTCAAATTCAAAAATATAAGTGGGTGCAGTCATAGTGGATTGAACCTGCTTTTGAGTTCTTGTCCTGTATTGTGGAAGTGGACCTTGCATGTAAGTTTAGGATTTCCCAGATTGGCAGAATGATTTTGTAGATAGGATGACTGGACATTATTCAAGAGCCCTGGGATCAGATCTTGTCTGTAGCGTATTATTTTTGTTTTTTCCCTGCTCAAAATTACGTCCAGTGCTGTACGATTTTTATGAAACTACGACATTTTTCCTATTCAAAAATTGTATTACCGTCTTTGAATGAAACTAGTTTCCCCATCTTAAATAAAAAGCGCTCTGTCTTAAAATATAAATACTGTATATATTTGTAGAATCTTTCTTCAATCAGAAAAACTTGTCCTGTTTGCCCGATGCCTTAACGGTAGGAAAATAGATTCTACTAACGAACTGATGTTTCTCGAATTTATATATTTTCTTTTCTTCTTGTTTGCTTTTCCACTTCAATATGCTATGCAAACGAAACGGAGAGCACAGCAGAGACCCATCACTAAAACAGTTCGTAAGAAACACTGTACTAAAAATACAGAGAGGAAAAAATATCATCCCTTTCATGTTCTAGAAATGTAAATTCCTCCTATATCTAAAATGTAGATATATTTCTTAAATTACAGTTCAGTTTAAGAGGTGCAATCCATATTTTTTTACAACTTATGTAATATAAATTATAAATCAAATCTGATGTGGACCTTATGCATGACTTGCCCAACACAACGAAATTACTTACGTTCGCCAATGATGTGCATGATTTTATGACACTTAAGACCGTAATAAAACGTACATGTCCCCCCTATATTTAAGTAAAATTATTACTTCTTTCAAAGTGACAGGAATCCTCAAAGAAACTGAACTCAATTCTCAAAATATTGAATTTTTATTAATTTTAGCGTAATTTCGGTAATCACCGGTCATTTTTGCAACTTTGGTGACAGATTTGTCAATTTGGCTTCATTTTACATAAATCGCAAAATTAGCAATATTTCGCCAGATGTATCGCCAAAGTCAACCTCTTTAAGGATACTTGCTAAAGGCGCGACAGCCCAGTGGTTACCCCGCGATAATTGCACTCGGACGACACGAGTTCAATTCCCGCCTCTGCCCAAACTGTCGCCGTGTTCATGCGGAGTACGATAACGTCAAACATGTGTATCCGTAAGTCTTTCTGAAAAGTTGATGTTAGGGGAAAGAGAGTACCGTCCCTATGAATGTCTCCCCCACTGTGTTCCTGTCTAAAAACAGATACCTTGCGCCTTAGGGTAGGTTGGATGGCTAGGATCGATATGACGAAGGATACTTGCTATTTATTTTAATTTTATATAACAATGTATTTCTTATTAGAAAGGACTATAGCTAGTATTTTTAATAGAGATGGGAAAATGAAAAACTGTTTTCAAATGTGTTACATGTTGTTTAAAAAAGTTGTAACACTTATAAACTCTAAACCTTCAAATTGCGTTTTCATTATGTTAATTATACAAAAAGTAAATAAAATAATATATTATAGCACATAGTAAATTATAGGCTAAGACTTATTATATGAAGTTGGTAAAAAGTTTAATTCGGTGGTATGAAATATATTTAAATCTGCAGCATCTAATATTATGAACTCATAGTAATATTTGAAACTCATGGGTATAAATAAGCATTTAAAACATATAATACAGTCAGAAAAAAAAGTATGTTTTTAAATTATAAATAATTTTAAAGGTATAGTACTGTAAGGTTCTGCTGGGGAAAATATCCTGGAGACCTACATGCCAATGACCCCGCACTCTATGTGCGGTATAAGTTCGGGGAAAAGACCCCACACCAACGAAATATCTCCCAGACTTTGCACGGAGGTTGTATCATGAATGTGTCAGCACAAGGGCTTAACGCCCAAAGAACGGCAGTGTGGGGACATAAACATGTCGATATGGAAACATTAATGTGTCACTTGTGGAGCTTAGGCTCAAAATTCATAGTTCCTAAGAAGACGCCACAGCCAGGGGCCAATGAACTTGGTGGAATATATATACGGCGGACTTTATTGTTCGTCATGATTCACTCGGCGAGCAGCCACGACAAACGGTCGCATTTTTGAATGCCCCGAGGGTTTCATCAAGATCCCTCTCGTCTCCGCAACATGTCTATTAAGACTTTGAGATAATGCAATTTTACTTAGCATCCATTGTCAGGATGTGTCATCTTGGATCATTCGCCTATAACAATTTTAATCTGTAAAATTGTTTAACTGTTAAAATTTAAAATAAATTCTTGTTTTGTTTAAAATAAGTTTGCCGTGTCAGAATCCAAATATGTCTCCTGGTTCACTCACGAATTCTCACGGATCGTTACTCATGTGCAAAATCCGCTCGGGCAACGTTACTTTGTTGTAATTACGCATCGGTTCGATTTCGGTCACCCCATCCTGAATATTTTGGGGAGAGAGACCGACGGACAGCAATTGTGTTGAGATACTCGTTTTCAACGACGAACGAAACAGAGAATTGCAACAGAATAGCATAAAGCAATTTACAATGGTGGCAGTACGGTGAGATTCGAGCGAACGAACTACGGAAAGTGGAGCGGCACGGAGAAGGAATCTACCCGGCAGAAAGACCCATCGTCAGTACAGAAGGCAGAGCTGATCCTGGATCCCCCAGAAAGACAAAAGGTTAGTGACCCTTTAACCCTACTACTCAGTGTTCTTTTGCTAAGCGTGTGAGAGATCCAGTTAGGAATTGTTTTTATGTGAATCGCGAATATCGGGACGAAATTTTAGAAGCAATTTTAAGAGTTTTATTTTTCATTTTTATTTTATTCATTTATTTCGAAAGTTTAATTAAATTCACTGTATTAATGTATTTATATATTGTTTTTTTTTATTAACTTAGTGCTCTAAATTTAATTTATTTCAACATGACGTTTTTACTGAGAGCAAGGAAAATAGATTTGTGTAAACTCGCTTCCGAGTTAGATTTGGCGGTGCCAGAGAATGCTAAGATGATAGAGATTAAAAGCATCATCTTAGCAAGCGAAAATTATGAAGAGGGGGAGATCAAAGAACTGCTGAACGGTATTACGGCGGAAAGAGTGGAAGTAGAGCAACGAGAGCTCGCAGCTCAGGCTCAGGCTCAGGAGAGAGAGAGGGATTTTAGACTGACCCTAGAACGGGAAAGGCTAAGGGCTGAAACGGAAGTGGAGCTGGAGCGTCTCCGTTTGCAGCATACACCGCAGAACGGTGGTTCGAGTCCCGCGGGAGGGGCAGATATGGAAATTTCGCATAGACGAAAATCTCTGGACGAAATGGTGAGGACGGTGAAACTTTTAACGGTGAAAGTGCCATCCAAATCAGAGGGATGGGCGTACTTTTTTAAAAGTTTACAGCGGTCATTTGAGAGCGAGGAGATCCCGGATGATGCCCGAGGATCAATTCTGTTGAATTTACTGGGAGACAAAGCTGCGAACTTTGTAACGCATTTAGAGACGGAGCAGTTTAGGGATTTTGAGGAGATCAAGAAATTGGTTCTGGCTCATTTTCAACCGACTCCGCAGGCATGTTTACAGGATTTTAAGAGAACCCGGCGTAATGCGGACGAGAACTTTGTTCAGCTAGCCTCGAGACTGAGTGCTATGTGGGGACATTATTGTGAGGTCCGAAACGCGGAAGATGCGGAAACGATCAATCAATTGATTGTGTCTGACCGTATTTTCGAGACGCTAGATGCGGAGACAGCGGCGCATGTCAGGATACGACAAGGAAATGGGTGGTTCAAGCCCCAGGAGTTGGCAAGAGAGTGCGATATGTTTTTCGCAGCCAAGGGAAAGTCGTATGGAGCGCAAGAGCGCGAGGAATTTTGGGATTTCCGCAAGAAGGAAATGGAACCGGGAGCTACGCCGGAGAAGGGCGAGTACCGATCAGTGAGGGAGCGCACCTCTGCGGGAGGGTCGGGAAAGCAAAAACAGAGATCCGATTGCTATGGTTGTGGGTCAGCGTCGCACTTACGACGAGACTGCCCACTGTACGGTCCTAAGGGGACAGGGGTTCAAAGGAACTCAGATAAATGGGCCAAAAGGGGCGCCAGGTACGAAGTTGGGGGGCGACAGTGCTCCAGAGAAACGGCGCGTATTGCGAGCGCGGAGGCCGTGAGTAAGGAATTGGAGGATTCGGATCATGAAGAAATATTCAGGGAGGAGAGCGGTCGTGCAATTCGGGCCGAATTTGTACAGATATGGGACCCAGAAAATGCATTAGGGGGACAGCGTTTCGAGGCAGAGAGGGTTCAAGTGAGAGTGGAGGGGACCCTAGTGAATGCGGTAAGCGATACGGGCAGTGAAATGGCCATCATCAGAGAGGAAATCCTGCAGGGTAAATCGTTAGAGGGTGAGACGAAAGTTTTTGTGAAAGGAACTTTTGGGGCCGCTGAAAGGTGCCCAGTGACAAGCGTGAGAATGGCCATAGTCGATGAAACGGGGAAAGAAAAGGTACCACAGGAAATTCGATGCGTAGTGGTCAAGGCACTTCCCACCGATTTAATATTACCACCGGGGATGATAAAAGAACTATTAGGAAAGCAGGGAGTTGACAAGGTATCGAATACCGATACCACGGAGAGCGAGCGGATGAAATCTCCGGAGGATAAACATGGGGACCCAACAAGAAAAGTTACTTCCAGGGATGCAGCCGGAGAAATTGGGTCATTCTCTCCCGCTTATCTCGCAAAGAGACGGTCGCCCCTACACCCCTCTAAGGTGGAGGATTTTCATGAGGAAGGGGATGCGATAGGCCGAAACCCGGACCCCCCAGATTTCGCTACTTCGAAAGAGAGGCTCGGTAGTGAAGGGTTACGAGCAGCTGATGAGGGGGAAAGAAGAGAGCAAAGATCATCGCGAGCGCAGGAGACTCGGGCAAGGGAGGAAAACATTCGAAGGGGCTCTGAAAGGATAGCTAGGGACCGATTTGGAGTAGGGTAATCCTAGAAATGTGGGTCAAATAGCTCTCTCTTTTCTGAGCGGGCTAGACTGAACACCGGCGGAGACAGTGTTCATTTGTTTGTTTACTTTTGTTTTGTTTTGATTTTGTTTGTTTTTCTTTGTTGCCACAAGCAGTGCGGTGACTTGGAGTAGGTTTTACTTGATTTTTTTTTGTTTATTGCTTCTAAGCGACAGGACTGGGGTAGGAGAAATAACTTTCTCTTTTTGTTTTTGTTTTGGTCCTGGATATCCTAAGTTTTATAGTATCTTATAGTGCATTAAGAAATTTTTTTTTGTATAGGGAGTAGAGGTTGGGTGAGCTTAGGTAATTTCTCTGTAGGAAAATTGAGCAGATGAATGTCAGTGTGGCATGTACCATAAGTGCATGGGTCTCTCACGCGAGGGTGAGAAGCACTGATTGGGTGAGGGTCACTTACGGACATTCGACGGCGGATATCAGTGCTCGGGTGTGCCTACAGAAGTGTTTTTTTTTTGTGTGTGTGTGTGTTCACCTACATCACAGATTCGGGACTCATAACGGGACCCAGTGACAATTGTGCTTCCAATACATTGTGATTTTCAATATGAACAAGTTCATAGTGCATAGGAGTGAATAACAGTAACTATTTTGTCCAGACAGAACTTTGTTTGGGCGAAATTTGCCTATTGGGTAGGCAGAAAGTTTCGCTCTTGGGGGGGGGGGCGTGTAAGGTTCTGCTGGGGAAAATATCCTGGAGACCTACATGCCAATGACCCCGCACTCTATGTGCGGTATAAGTTCGGGGAAAAGACCCCACACCAACGAAATATCTCCCAGACTTTGCACGGAGGTTGTATCATGAATGTGTCAGCACAAGGGCTTAACGCCCAAAGAACGGCAGTGTGGGGACATAAACATGTCGATATGGAAACATTAATGTGTCACTTGTGGAGCTTAGGCTCAAAATTCATAGTTCCTAAGAAGACGCCACAGCCAGGGGCCAATGAACTTGGTGGAATATATATACGGCGGACTTTATTGTTCGTCATGATTCACTCGGCGAGCAGCCACGACAAACGGTCGCATTTTTGAATGCCCCGAGGGTTTCATCAAGATCCCTCTCGTCTCCGCAACATGTCTATTAAGACTTTGAGATAATGCAATTTTACTTAGCATCCATTGTCAGGATGTGTCATCTTGGATCATTCGCCTATAACAATTTTAATCTGTAAAATTGTTTAACTGTTAAAATTTAAAATAAATTCTTGTTTTGTTTAAAATAAGTTTGCCGTGTCAGAATCCAAATATGTCTCCTGGTTCACTCACGAATTCTCACGGATCGTTACTCATGTGCAAAATCCGCTCGGGCAACGTTACTTTGTTGTAATTACGCATCGGTTCGATTTCGGTCACCCCATCCTGAATATTTTGGGGAGAGAGACCGACGGACAGCAATCGTGTTGAGATACTCGTTTTCAACGACGAACGAAACAGAGAATTGCAACAGAATAGCATAAAGCAATTTACAAGTACCTAATTATTTTAGCAAATAATTTAGTCTATGATTATTTTCAAAAAGAATAATATAATTAAACTTTGGCTCTATGCTAGAATGTAGCCAAAATATTAACAGCTTTCAAATTGGAACAAATCACTTGTTATTTTGGTTGTATTTAATTCATCTGGAATCATGCCAGTATACTATTGAAAATAATCTGATGTGGGCAGCATATGATTTTCGCTGCATCAAATATATTAAATCCTCAAATCCATCAAGAATTGCAAAATAAATTAAACTTCATTCTTGAATCTATTAATTTTTTATCAATTTATCATGATTTTCGTTAACTAAACGCACTTTATGCCCAGTTAATGACATGTTTTCCCATTTGACGACATTTTCGGCCATTTGGCGACATTTTAGGCCATTTGGCGACATTTACGAAAGGAATTATGTTGGGGATATTTCTGGAAGTTGATGGCCAAGGTCGCCAAATTCTAGATGAATTTATCCCCAGGCATTACATATGGACAAGCAGAAAATAGGGAGAAGGAGGAGTTTTCTTGCTCCAATCAATTGGTGTCTTCTATCATGAATGGAAGGAGCTAGATCCATGAGAAGGATGCTGTTAAAGTTGCGCCAAAATGGTGTATATGGGTTATCAAACTGTTTAACAATATTTACTACTTTTTAACTTTATGTAACTTTTTATAAATTTATTTAAAAAGTGTACAATATAGCAAAAACGGCTTATGCTGGCATTCTAAAAAATGCATCATTCGTTTTGTAACAAAACTTCACTCACTGACTGTAATAATAGTACTATTTTTTTAAATGCTCTATTTGTGGGATATCGCTTCTGCAGAATCTCGCTCACACACACACACACACACATGCACACACACACAAAGACATCACCTCAAAACGTTCGATTCAAGATTGGCAGATTTAAACTGTTCAAGATTGCAGATTTAAACTGTGATAAGCTTTTAATTTGAATTAGAACTGAAATTGATATTAAATATCCCCTCTATCTAAATTATTCACTCATCAGTTATACAAAACTAGCAATTCCACGACACAAATGAGTTGATCTGTCTGATTAATTATACTCTGATGTCATTCATACCATTTATACGACGTTTTGTTATGTATAACTTATATACAAGCCTATTTGGCGCTGTAATTATACAGAGACTAAATGTGTGTTGGTTGCAGAACGCATAGTATATAGCTTTTGTGAATGCCAAAATTCAAGAGATAAGTATACAGAAGCTTCCAGGATGAATGGTTAGAATTCAGTGACGGGTGTTTCAGCTGCAAATGTTGTTTTGTGATTCAGATAACCATGAATAATGATTGTTAATTATGATTCCTCATGGAGTTTATTATGTACGTTTATAAAGTTTCAGGTTCAAAGCAAGCAGTGTATGTTTATAGTTGCGTTTTAAATTTTGTATACTTACTACCTGGAATATCAGAATTTATTTATACCGTTAGAAACATCGCATACAGAATTTTAATTACGGTCAACCAAGGTATATATTTTAAGGGAAATTTTTCTGTGCCAGAAATAATGTTCATGTCTAATATATATGTATGTATAATATCGGAATATATAATAAATGGAATGTGTAATATCTAAATAAAGTGTATTATATATTATTATTTATTATAAAATACCCAAAGCAAGTTAGTACTCCGCCTATCCACAGATTGATTTAGCACCCGGGTAAAATTAGGATCAGAGTTGTGAGGAAGCGATGTCCCATACACCACCGTCTTGCGATGCCCCCCCCCCCGGGAAATACATTGAAATACAGGTTTAAAGATTTCATGAAAATGTTTACTGCACTATTGGTATGGCATTTTTCTGTCCCTACGAATGCGTGTAGGCTTAAGAGATACGACCATGATAGTGATACACTGATGAGCATTGGGTCGTTATATTATATTTAGCTATAATAATTAGCTTATGCTGATACCGATTATGATGGACATTCTTATTACATATATTTTTTAAATCGTCAGTTACAATTAGACATAATATAGTATTGACTTGAACGAGAGATTTATAGTTTTGTATATCTATAAGTACAGCAAGTAAGTTTGATAATGGCGATGGTCATACGGATTGTGATTCTCTTTTGGTATTTTACTTATTATGTTTGAGTGATACGCGGAAGTATAATTTTGCCAGACCATAGGGTGAGAATATTCAAAACTCTCTATTCAGAAATACAGCCTGCGCTGCGTGTTTAAGGAGCATGCGCAGTAGTATGATTCATCCTCTGTTTAATCCTCCGACAACTGAGGGTGTCGCTTCAAAAATATTCATGACTTTTGCCCAATTACTTTTTTCCCAGTCATTTTCCCACTAAATATTTTATTCAAAATGCTAGTATGTAGTAGATATCTATCGCCACATTGTAAACGAAATACAATGCAAAACCTTAAATATTGTATATATGACTAAAAGTTCCTTAACTGTAAAAAGCAGTATGTTGGGGGACAACTATTGCCATCTATTAGACGAAATATGATTCAAAAGCTTAAATATTGTATATATTAATATAGTATATATGTATTAAGACTATTAGTGTCCAAACGGAGGGAAAAGTGGGAAGAAATCTACTCCAGGAGAAATCGCCGGATGACCAATTTTGCTACATTTGTGTTGCCGGTGAAAGTCGCCGGATTCGCAGTCAGAGGGTTGCTTCACAGAACGACCAATTTGTTTTTATAAAGTTGGTTTATTCAAATGTTATTCATTAGATTTTGATACAATTAATCCAACAAAAGTTCCTTATAATAGACACCAGCAATATGAGCGTCGACGTGTGTATCGGTAAGTTATTCGTTATAAAACTTTAGTCAACCAAATAGCAGCCCCTTATGTATATATATATATATATATATATATATATATATATGAACATCCATCATATTTAGTAAATGGTATAGTTAATAAGTTTCGATTAGCCTAAAATTCTTAATAATCTCTCTTTAGCATCTTATTTTAGCCATACATCTACATTCTCTTGACTATACATTGCAATACATTTTCATCCTTTAATTTTGTAGCTTTAACTGTAGAATATCACATTTTACTGCTTTTACGCAGTACTGTTTTTATTACTTACTTAGGCAACAGTAAATCACTTCCTTAAACTTTAGCGAAAGGCAACATTGGTCTTGTCATTTATTGCTCGTCATGGTTGTACATTTGAGATGTATTTTAAGGTATTTGTGTTTCCTATCTATTGTTTCAATCTTTATACTTGTCGTCCAAATAACACAAGTTTATAGATAAATTCTACCTTGTGTTTCAGAAACAAGCATTTTTGTGTTCATTTTGTTTAAATATTTGGACTTGAAAAAGAGTTTTTTTAAATGAATAATTCCTAATCCTAAAGCACTCCACTTGCAAGCTTTAATGCTTGATATTTTTTGTATTCCTATTTTCGATTCCACACCATTGATATTTGTTGATTATCTTTAACTTTATGACCTGTAATATGTATTTTAATTCCTCATTACGGTTGAATTTAATTTTATTTCATTGTATTTTGTAGGCAAATTTTAAGATAGTTAGTGTATTATGAGTTAATACTTCCATTCTAACATTGGATTTACAATTTTAATATATATATATATATATATATATGTGTGTGTGTGTGTGTGTGTGTGTGTGTGTGTATGTGTGTGTGTGTACCCATTTGTTTAGAACCAACTGATGCACGCACATGATTCATAGATTTCATTCACTCAAAAGTACAAGACTGAAGCACGTGGTTCCTTTTCTCTTTAGGATCCCACCCAGCTGTCATTGTGTCGCCGACCTGTCTACTCTCTTTTGTTGTATTTAGACAACTTTGGTGTCTTTCAATGCGCATTCAATCCCTTTTTCAAAGCTACCCTCACTTAAGAACTCGCTGTCACCTGAAAACTGCTCGCTTTGCAGTTTCTAAATTTTTTCGTTGTGATTGTGCTCGTCTGGGTATCAGTTCAAAGTAGCTATGGCTTCAAGCAGTAAGGGAAAAAATTATACGATAGAAGATAAGTTAAAAATAATTGAGAGAGTTAAAAGTGGCGTATCAAAAGCGAGTATATTTCGTGAATGTGGAATAGCAGAAAGTACAATACGGGGCTGGATGAAAAGTGAAGAAAAGTTGCGTTCTTTTGTGCCCTCAGTCGAAAATGATGCTGTACTGCAAAGGAAAAAAGTTGGGGAGGATAGTGAAGTTGATGACTGCTTGTATAAGTGGTGCCTTCAAAAATGAAGTTTGAAAGCTCAGGCTTTAAAATTTTATAAACTTCTTGGTGGTTATGATTCATTCAAAGCTTTGGATGGATGGTTCTCAGGACGGCAAGCCCGACATGGAATCTGCCAAATAAATAAGGAGGGGAAGCTACATCTGGTGACATCTCTGCTGCTAGTGAGTTTCAACTCAACTAAGAATTGTGATTAAAAATGGTGGCTACAGTAGTGAATAATTGTACAATTGTAGTGATACTGCCCTTTACTACAAACTGCTGCCAACTACATCTCTGAATGTGAAAAAAGACGATATTAAAGATCGAGTAATACTACCGTTGTGTACCAATAAGACTGGCAGCCATAAATTAAAACAACTGTGCATCAGAAAAAGTCGAAGTCCGCGTTGTTTGAAGCATGTAAACATGAAATCGCTACCAGTAATTTATAAGAATAGTGCTAACGCGTGGATGACCAGTGAAATATTTCAAAGATGGTTTGAAAGTGAATGTGTGCCGTCTGTTAGGAAACATTTACGACTTAAAGGGCTCGAAGAAAAGCCGCTTCTACTTCTTGACAATTGCGGTGCTCATCTTTCTGCTGATATTTTGAGATCAAGAGACGGAAAATAACAGCAATGTTTCTACCCAAGAACACCACTGCTCTGATCCAGACACTTGATCAAGAC
This sequence comes from Amaurobius ferox, assembly GCA_951213105.1. NCBI lineage: Eukaryota > Metazoa > Arthropoda > Arachnida > Araneae > Amaurobiidae > Amaurobius > Amaurobius ferox. The sequence goes on along the minus strand of OX578138.1, from coordinate 55,189,118 downwards.
ACAATTCGGGTCTTCAAAGCCCTTTACCGCAGAGGGCTGCTTAGCAAGATGGTGGACTACAAATTACAGAGCTTCTGAAAACAGTTTCTCTAAGACGTCCCATATGGAATTGGTTTGCATTGCCGAAAGTTAACCCCCAATCAATTGAGAAATGCTGGGTAAAATGTCTCGGGAAAGGAAAGATGAAACAGATTCAACTGAAGAAGAGGAAATTGCGATTTCAGATCGAGACATGGAGATCGCTTCATCCATCTTGAAAACAAGTCTTGAAAAAGATGCATTTGAAGACTGGACAAATGCAGACCAAGGTTTCCCAGTTGCGAACCATCTAAGCAATGAAGAAACCGAAAATTATGTGAAAGAAATTGACGAATGTGTAAGTGACGTTTCGAGTTCATCCGACTGTGAAGATGTCATCGATGTATCGGACGTCTCCGCACCTGGGTAAAAGTACCGAAGTTGTGCAGAAAATTAGTGAAGTGATGACATGGATGGAACGCCAGTCAGACTGTGAGTAGGTTCATCCGTTGCATCTTTCCGCCATTAAGTGCTATGCTTTAAAGGAACGCTCTTATGAAATTCGTCAGACAAAATTGAGTGTTTTTTTGTGAAGTCTTATAATGTAATACAGTAGTAGTTATTAAGTATGTTAATAAAATTGTAAAAAATGCATAAGTTTCACTGCATCGCGGTTAGGTTATAACGCGGGTGTAAAGCATGTCCCCCAACACCTTCGATATAATTGAAGAATTTTTATTGACTTGTATTATATATGTGTACTTGTATTATTATAAAATTGTTCTGCATAGCAAAAATGATATTGTTCTGAATAACAAAAGAGAAAGAAGATGGACTGTAATGTATATGTGATAACAAAAAGGATTATACGGCTAGATGGGGAAGATTGTAAATAGAACATTATAAATAAAACATTATTAATAAAACAGGCACAAAATTGGTATAAAATACCCCTTTTCCCTGTTCTTCTTTGTAGGAATATTCAAAATTTAGTAATCATTTTAAAAAATATATATAAATTTTGTTGGCACAGAATCACTTTTCAAATATGTTGGAAAGTGTTAAAAAATATCTGAACACAAATTCCCATCTATACAGTGCAATCGAAAAGTCACGCACATCAAATTTAAAAACCATGTACCTAATGTACAGAAAAATTGAAATAGAATTTGTTTTCATTTAAGTGGCATTAATATACACTTAAAAATAAGTCAGAAATATCATCTGTTATTCTTAATACGTCAAACAATCATTACAGACCTCTCTTTCATCAATCGAAGAAGATGACGTTATCCACAAGTGGAAGAATATTGTTTGCATTCAATAACAGTAAATTTTATTGTATATAATGATATACAATCATTGTACAGAAATGCTCTATAGAGTAATAATACTATTTTTCTGCGGGATATATATATATATATATATATATATATATATATGTATTATACTCCTTAACTTGTATATATTATTCATCTATATATATAGATGAATAATATATATATATATATATATATTATTCATCTTTTGGACAAGTTACACTTGAATTAGAATAGAAACATATATGCAATTTGCATATATTGCTACCCAAATTATCTATTTCAAACTAATCAATAGCTAAATAAAACTATTATTTCTACCACAGTTCAAATAACTCTTTCATGTAACCGATTAATTATTCGCCGACCGCTCGAAAACTAATCACATGTCGCTGTTATGTCGGATTTATATGCAAAACGATTTTGTATTGTAATTGGAGGGTATAAATGCGCGTTGTTGCAAAACATATGTAATACAGTCTTTGTGATTGCGGAAATGTGGGCGATAAATACACTGAAGTTTTGAGAATTGATGGTTAGTATTTAGGGACGACACTATACTGTTTAGAAATCTAGTTTTGTGTTTCAGATAACCATGGATAATGGTTGTTAATTATGATTCCCCATACGAATATTTATGTTTATGTATTGATATTTAATTTCAAAGCAGACGATTTGTGTTTTTGATTTCATTAAACCTTTTAATACTACTCTAGATGTGTGTGAAATCCAGAAGTAATGTTTTACATTTTGTTTAGTGCAAAATGAAAACTTTATGTAAAAGTACATTATAATACAGAAGTAATTTATCCAGGTTGTTATATATATAATTTTATATATTGCGGAAGTTACATTATACTTCCATTGTAACGTAAATTCTTAATAAGCTAAACGTTCTACATATTAAAGTTTTAATTTATTATTAATAATTATGTATATAAACCATATTAACCCCAAAATTACCACATGGGTATGGCTGTAAGTCAACATTCCCACACTTTTATATCCACATTTCCCCCCCCCCTTTCAAATGTTAGTAAAAACACATTAATATTATCTGTGCTCAAAAAAAACATTTATTTGATTCCTGTTTGGTATGAATATATCCATCTATTTGTATTTAACCATACACGTTTGAAATAGTCTCAGAGGTAATCTTGATGCATCGTTCGGCAGGTGGTTAACATGAGGAAATGTTGATTTTTATCTTTGGCATTCCTTTATAAATCAACATTTCTGGAATCTTTTCATTAGGTAGGCTATTAATTGAGTCTCGATCAATATACAATAATACTTGGTAATCAAATCATCAACAAATTGGTCATCTTAAAAATTTAATTAGGTGTGAAGAAGCACACCCTTTTATGATTTTGCTGCCGCCCTTTCAATATGCGTCTCGCAGTTAATTCTGCAATGTGAACTCTAGAATATGAGAGTTGTGAGGGCTAAATAACCTTTTAATTATTATTATATTTCCCTCAATTTTCAGTATAGTGTATGCTTACATTAAATTAACATTTCTGACTGGTTTGGTTAGGTAGAACCAATCACTGAGCTAAGTAACATTATCTGCAATAGTGATGTAGAACACGATAAGGTTTAAGATAGCGACTCAGTTGGAGATTCAAAGGGATTTAATTGATTGTAAGGCTTGAATAGTCGAGACATGTCGGATTGGACGTGCAGGATTGAAGGAGAAGCTGGATAGTTGAATGGAACCTCACTGACAAGAAGGGTCTAATAGTCGACGCTTTTGATATGTGACTGATATAGGTGCTTACAGGCTTTTTGACAGTGCCACAATATCTGCAATAATTTGTAAACGCATTGTTTTATAAACCTATTTTTCTAATTTCCATGTGTTGCTTTCCCTGGTGTCAAAGTACGTCCAAAGTGATCTATGGCTGACACTTAGCACACTTTTAGTATCAATCATGCAACATAACCCAATTGAGTCGGATTTTTTTATCTGTCCGGGGTTATCGGAAATTGGAGTTTTTTGCAAAGTCTTTCCAGACATTCCAGAATTCATCGGTGACCTAGAAGGCCAAAACATAGTACATTTATAGTACCGATCACGGAACATAATCCAACTGATACAATTTTAGATTAAGATGACTACTTTCCACGCTAAACGCTACACATATTAAAAATAAATATATTTTATTAAAAAAAAGTTATAACTTTATTTTTGAGAGTGCTATTTCCCCTGTCTATAACAGGCTTGATTATTAGTTATGGAGATGAAGACAAATAGCAGTGTACAGTGCAAAAATTTCTAGAGAAATTAAGCGGTTCGTAACAACAGATTTTATAGATTTGTACAATGTATGGTATTGTACGATGCACGTGCATTCGCATAAGTATATTTTACATAGGAAATTTAAGCAAACTTCTAAAAGAAATAATTTTCTCTACTATTAAATAAAGGGAACAAACGGATTATGCGTGCACTGAATAGCGTAATAAAACGGAAGGTTTTATTTTTTTTGTTTAACCGATAACTTTTGAGATTATAAGATAGATATTTCTGACTACCTGATCTAGAATTCACAGGCTTTCGTTTCGTCTTGTTTAACTTTCTAAACTTTTTTGATATGCAAACTATAGATCGCTGTCTGGAGGGCAGATACCCTGTTAGAATTCTGTCTCGTAACTTCTTTAAAAGTATTCAGAGTATGTTTAAGCAAATTACAGACGATAAAATAAATGTATTTTGTTTCTCCAAGAATATATAATATACTTTTTGATGCTGAGTAGGAAAAATGCTATGTTATAATTTAATATTCAGATCAGATTTTGAAATCAACAATGCTTTAACAATTTTTTGCAAGAATGCTATATATTTATTATATATAGTCTATATAGCACTTTTCATAATCACTTATCAAATGCTGAAAAATTACCATAAGGATGTCATAAGTGCTGACAAGAAATAAAATAAACACATACAGAACTTCTTTGAAGAAATCAGGCATATGTCAATAAGGTGACTATAAGTATTTCTTGGGCGTTATAAGATCCCTTCTTCAGACCAAAAGAACATGTAGAACAGCATGCGAATTTATCAACCGCTGAGAGCGAACTTCTGTTCATTGCGATTACAATAAGTACATGCTTTGACGATAAGAGCTTTCATTCCCATCCTAGTAGCTGAACGGTAGAGTGTCAGTTGGCTAGTTCGATTTACAGTTGGAGCGCTAAGGTTCTTTACAATGGAGCCTTAACAAATTAACTCTGCAGGATAGTATTGAAATATCGGAAGTCTGAACGTGACCCTAGTACTAGTATAATGGGTTCAGTTGACTGAAATAGTGAGCTCCGATTTCAAAAATCCAGAAACTAATGACCATAAATGAATCTAACACAAAAAATTGAATCTCTCTCTCTCTCTCTCTCTCTCTGGAGGCTAACCCGGGGTAAAAATAACAGGAAGTAGTCCTTGAGATTGTCATCTTCACATCAGTCTAATCTCAGAGATAATAGAATACAGAGTCTACATCTCGATACAAGTCCATCCAGAAACTCAATTGTAGAGCATCGGCTGGTTGGGTTAAAGAAACGTGGCTCTACTTACGGTTGGGACATCAAGATTCTTTACAACCTTTGAGCTAGAAGATAGATTAGGAGTTATATAATGTCGTTTAGATTATAAAAAATATTTTCTGCACAGTTATATTTTATATATACTGTGGAGAAAATTTTCAAACATCTCTCGACAAATCTAAAATCTTTCAATATACCTCAACAAAATCGAGTGAGTAAGGTGGTGCTATTTCATATATGGATTAGAAATTGAATTAGTCAAGTCAACAACTGATTGTGTAACACGGACTAAATTAACAGAAAATCGCAAAATACTTAGTTAAATACATGAGCTAACACATAATCTGGTTACACTCATGAGGTAAGTTAAGCAAGTAACACATGAACACTTAGTTAAACACATGAGTTAAACACACAAACTGGATCATATATATCTTGGTTGTTGCACATTATTACTAAGTATTTCCGTTTTTCTCCTGGAACTTATTTTATAAAATAATAAAAAGTTATCGACAAATAAGTAAAAATATATAAATCTAAAACTTTAAAAACTATTTTGTTAGGTTAATGTTACAGGCATAAATGTATATATGAATAAATTTATTCTATTATAAAATATAACTCAACATTCCCAATAAAGCACTACTGTATGCATTTTTACATTCCTTGCAATACATGGTAATGTATAGGGAAATTATTGGAATCATGTCGAAAACCGCAACTCGAGTTTTCGACGGATCTACACGTTTCAAGACCTCTGGAATACGAAAAAACCATTTTTAGCGTGCCGTCTGTGTGTGTGTCTGTCTGTCTGTCTGTCTGTGCAGATTTTGTATCCACTCTAACTAAAAATCTAATGGACCGAATTTCACAAAATCTGGTAGGTAAGTCACTTGTAAGAGAGACTGGTAATGATCAATTTTGGGTACGATTTGGGATAAAAGAACTTGCCTTTTTTTGTGAAATGGCCCGCAAAAGTTTGTATCCACTCTAACTGAAAAACTAATGGACCAAATTTCATAAAATTCGGTAGATAAGTCCCTTGTGGATTACCCTGGCGCTGATTAGATTTTGGTACGATTCTAAAAAAAATAACCTGCCTCCTTTTGCAAAATAGCCTGCAAAAATCGTCAAAATCGAAACTAGGTATACTTAAATATATCCATTAAATGCTTGTTTAATACGTAATTTTTAACGACGAAAAGAATAAGACCAACCCCATTACACTAGAACTAGCTGTTCTCGAGATATTTTAGTTTTTCGTATTTTCTCTACGCCACCTTTGGAAATAAACCCGGTTACCGAATGAGAACGAAAATTGAATTAAAAGTGAAATAAATTTAATTAAAATAAAAAGAACGTTAATATAAGTCTGCAGGGAAAGTCATGTGCTGCCCACATCAGTTTTTTTTAATTTTAAAATAAAAAAGAAAAATAAATACAATGCTATAAATGAAGCATCCTAACATGAAATGGCAAAAAACACTTACGTAATTACTGCTTAGAAGCCAATTTTCAATATCTGAGCAAAAGGTTTAAAGGAAACAAAACTTATGTGTTTCTTGGTATAACACTATGCACCTTGACTACACAATAAAATGGTAGCTTGAACTAATTTGGTGAAAAAATATCACATAGGTACTTTTTGCCCTTAGCCATTCAATTACAAATTGCTTATCGCTGTACAGCAAGATTAAATCATATAAAATGTCCAAGTATTGTTTATAGGAATTTGTCTTCAATTAGCAGATAAGTGCATAAGGCGCACATCCGATTAATTCGATATTCATGGAAAATAATTTAGCTCTATAAAATAGGAAATGTTCTTTCGAATAAGTCTAATTTAAGCTGAATATTTATGAAAGACCATAAATAAATGATATTCAGTACTTACCAATGGAAAGAGCATATACTCAAGACGCAAAACAGCATCCGTCTTGAAACGAAGAAATACTCTCGTTTGTCCGACACCTTTATAAAGTTGGTAAAATAGATTTTTCTAACGAACTCATCAGTATTTCTTGCACTTTCTTTTCGCTTTGTTTATCTCCCTACTTTATTTTTCTATGTAAGGAAAAGAACAATGCATTGATAGAAAAAGCAGAGATATAAAGATGCAAGGAAACTGTCTTTAAAAATGCAGCTTCAAAACTGGTTTACCTGTAGGCATTCTACAAATTTCAGAAAATTATAGTCAACTGGACATATTATGGGGGAAATGTAATATTTCCTGCTATGTAAATATTTCCTGCCTATGAAGATAAAGGTATGGAGATAAAACTCCAAATTGAGAAAAAGCCAATGTCATTTGAGACAATAATTCAGGTGGCGCTGGGATAAGTTAAGTGTTTCTGCATTGTATGCGTTTCTGTGGCGAAAGGCATAAAATATTTATTTAATCCGTCAATTGTGTAGAAATAAATCAGTAGCGTAATATAAAATAGAACTGAAGAAATAAGAAATGATCTTACATATTCAAAAGTATTTTACCTTCCAATAATATTTTGATCTCTCTATTCTGAACTTTGTCCTACAACTGTGAAAAAGTACTGATTGATTATACTGATAATTATGGAATCTTAATTTAAATATAATCAAAAATATATACACTCAATACAATGCCAATGTGCAAGTAGCGCACTGTAAAGTAGAATTGAAGCAATAAGGAACATTCCTATGCATTCAAAATTATCTTAGCTTTCGATTTATTTTTATCGCTTTACATTCTGTCCTACAATTGTGAATACTGATTAATTATATTGATTAATTTATCGATAAATTGTAGTAATATTAGAGAATATTTATTCAAAAATCATAAAAAATGCATATACTCAATATTATGCCTATCTGTTGTGTCATATGTAAACAAAGAAAAGCTATACTAACACGAGCTATAATTCAAAAAGCCTTACGGCATTTTCAAGCGTTTTAACCATAGAAGTCCCTCTAAATCTATGTTTCTACCCATGCGTCCTCTGCAATCTTTACGCCACATTGGCCAAAGCTTTTGCCAATTTTGCAATAATTCGTCAAAATCCTCCTCAAGTTCGAAAAGTTTGTCACAAAGCGTGACATACTGAGATATTGTGTTTCATTTGAATTGATTGATTTCTTCGTGGAAATAATTATATGGGCAGCTAAGCCACATTTATTACATATTCTTGGAAAACCATGAAAGTTTCCTCCTACCTGCTGAAAAATGGAACCTAAAATACTAGACAACGATAAACTTTTATCAGAAACATCATAATGCACCGTTATCATATAGTTCCACTATCAAACAGTAACTACCCCTAATGCTGCCTGCTTAACTTCAGTGATATTAGAATAACCGATGTCTTAGCACAGTACGGGGTTAACGCTGGAAGTATGTGTACATTGTACAATTCAAGTGATGACATTTTCACCCTATATACAAATGTATAATTGCAATCATGTTCAGTTTAGAAACCCTATTTATGATCAGTTTCTTTCAGATATAAATATTTCAGTCGACTTAAAATAATCTGAGGATAAGATAACAAGATATTTTCGAGCTCGGATTCTGCTGAATTTGGTGCACCGGATATGAGTCTAAATGTATTCGTAATCAGATGGTCAGTGTTCTAATGCTTAAGATAAATGATAAAGTCATTACGCTAATTTAATTTGGGACATATATTCTACGACATGTTGCATAAACATCACGTCAGTAAGAGCCAAATGAGTAACTCTTTACACATAAAAATGTAATTATATGGGGTTTATAAAAAAAAATCTGATGTGGGCAGCACAACTTTCTTTATATAATGCAATGAATTTACTACTTTTGCAGCAAAAAAAAAATAGGTTATTCTTATAGTAGATACTTATATTCTTTCCAAGATATTGAATTTTCGTTAATTAGTCGTCATTTTCATCGATTTGGCGGCATTTTTATCCATTTAGCGAGATTTTCGTTAATTTGGCAGCATTCAAAAAAGTCGCCAAGGTGGCGAGATTCCGCCAAATCCGTCGCCAAAATCTCTCCAAGCGTTATGGACGCAGAAATAAGTTATTCTTATAACAGATAAATGACTATTGGCGTTCAAATACAAATGTATTACTCAAATATATTTCTTATGAATGGAACGAGCTAGATCCAAGAGAATGATGTCACCCAATTTATCGCATGATATTACATATGAAACGTGAACATGTTTCTCAACAGTTAATATATTTTTTTTAATTTATGGGATGTTTTGATACATTTATTTGAAAAATGTGCAATATCCCGAGAACGGTTCATGCTAGCGTTCTAAAGTTTATGTTAATCATTTTCTAAGGAAAAATTACATAAGAAATGTCCATTTGCGTAACTTTTTTAAAGGTTTTTATTTTTTGATGATTTTTCCAAAATTTCACTCGGAAATTTATGGGAGTTCTGAACATTCGATTGCGTTTAAAAAGCGTAGGCTTCCAGTATTCATGGATTATGATTTTTGTACCAAATTCCATTCGAATCGCTCCATTCGTTCGGGAGATATCGTCTCCACAGACTCATTGACACACACATACTTTCACACACACACACACACACATTTTTGTTACACACTAGGACACACACAGGTTTTAAAGATTTTTGTTTGATTTCAGTCAGTGACTATGTGTATATAGTTGTATATGTGTTAATCTTTATAGTTGCATATATGCATGTCCGTATGAGGAGGGCGTATGAAATATGGATAAGATAAAATTAAATAGAAAGCGAATTTATAGAGATAAACATCTCTTAAACTGCTCTCTTTTGAATTCTTATGTTCCAAAAGATACGATTAGCAATTCCATTATATCTTTTCGATATTCAGGCGCCTGATAATTAAATAATTCGCCTATTTAGCGGCCGAGGTGTGAACCATTTAGTTGCCATACCACATTGCCTCTGTTCACCACAGGGGGCAGCTCAGGATATCTCCAACGTAAACTGGAATCCAGTGGGGTTGCAATAACATGAACCGCGCACTTCTTCCCGTCCAATCGCTTCTAGGAATAACTTTCAGAATTACAGACTTATAAAGCTAACACTTTGCTTAGACATGATTTTTCTCCGGGCGTGATGAGGATGGAACTCGGGTCCTTCTCGTACAATCATCTCGCCATAACTACTGGGGTATCTCTCTAAACATATAAATAAAATATTATAAAAAAATTATCCATAAACATTATGAAGTATATATGGATGATAAATTCATCTGGAACTTCTCACTCTAAACATGATTATTAGTAAAATAAATTACAGAGCTCATGTTAATCTAAATATTTGCTTCCACGAAACTACGTTTCTTAAATCTACAGTTTTTTTGCAAATTTTTTTGAGCTTAAGAATAAATAGCATTTTCTGTTTCCCAATACAAATCGTGAAATCCCTATACATTGCATTGGTGCCGAATTGAAATGACAAAAATCTTCTCTTTTGTCTGATATCTTTAGAGTTGGAAGAATAAATTATTCTAGCAAACGGATCTGACTTCGTAGACTCCCCCTAGTTTATATACCTGCTACGTTGCGATATGCAAACTAAGAAATGCTATGTAAATGATGTATCTTGAATATGAGGAGGGGAAACATTTGATATGGACAGCACATTACTTTTACTACATAATACAACAACTCCACTTCGTTCACAGCAAATTAATGATGCATAAGATTCATGCCTCAGTGTTTTTGAGGTTGAATTGTTCATTAGCATTTGACACTTTTCCTGCTGAAAATGTAAATAAAAATTTTGAAATTATCTTATGCCTAAATTAACTTATATTTCTAGCAAACATGACTTGGCGATCGGAAATATTGCTAGCATACTAGAGTCCCATGTTACACGATTGTAATCATTAAAAAATACCGAATTTTCAACAATTGTATCGTCATTTGTGTTCACAAAGCTGCAGTTTCACCTAATTGGCGGCATTCCCTTTAATTTGGCAACTTTTGCAAACAGTTGCCAAGTCGGTTATTTCGCCAAGTTCAACATATTTTGGGATAATCTATATAAATAAAAATGAAAATCTGTCTGTCTGTCTGTCTGTCTGTCTGTCTGTCTGTCTGTCTGTCTGTTTGTCCCATCATCACGGGAGAACGGCTGAACCGAATTTGATGAAATTTTGTGGGTAGCCTGGAAATAGTCCCACTTAAAATTTAGTCCATATATGGAGTTTCTACAATCCGTGGTTCTCGAGATATTAGTAAAAAACGAAATTTTCGTTTGTCTCATCATCACGGAAAAACGGCTGAACCGAATTTAATGAAATTTGGTGGATAGCCTTGAAATATGCCCCCATAAATTTTGTCCAAGTTTCGAGTTTCTAAGACCTGGGGTTGTCGAGATGTTAATGAAAAACGGAACTTTTTCCTAGGAGTTCTACTCCCTAACTCCGGGGTTTATCCAAACGAAAAGCTTGAAAATCGTTTGAAAGTGAATTAAAATTTAATCTCTGAGTTTGATGGGAGATTTTTTGCGTTAATTAGTCACTTTCTGAAAACATGAATTGTTTGAAACATGATTTAAAGGGGAAATCTATCTCCATGGTTCATGGTTTATTTAAAACAAGCTTTTACGGAACAATGAGAAGTATAGAGAAATCAAAATCGTTATTTAATTTCGCAGTTTATGTTATAAGACATGACATATTTAACATGTTATAAGATTCTATCTTATATCATGTTACTCAGAAACGCAATTAAATTAAATCTGTCTGTTAATTTTAATAATTATTTTTTCGATTTGAATAATAAATAAATGGATATAAAAATATATTTTAGAAAAGAACGATTTGATTTTTCTTATAGCATTTTTGACTGGATAATATCAATTACGGTCTTCAGGTTTAAAAATTATTATTATTTATATTTTCGGGGATTATTGATTCAAGGATTATTGATATTTTCAAGTTATTATGCAATTATTTTATTATGACAAACATTGTTTAAACTCATATATTGTATGTTGTACGAATCTTCTACAAATACACGTGTATATCTTTTAATCTACGAGAATATAAGTAGTACAGGTATATTGACATATGTTTTGATATATATTGGCATATATTGGAATCAATTACGACCTTCTGGTATAAAGAGTACGGATATTATTGATGTTTTCAATTTATTACGTCATCTCTTTTATTTTGGCAAATATTTTTGAGACGTATATTGTAATACGGGTAATCTTCTACTAACACATTGGCATATATTCTGATCTGCGACAATATAATTAGTACGGGGTTGCATATATTCATTCAATTCCTATTTTTTCTTCTGTAAATTTGCTTACAAAAGGGGGCAGGATGTTTTATTCTTCAGATCTGATCGTGAAGATAATTTTGCATAGTGAGAACATATATTCTTAAACTTCTCTTTAGGAGCAATAAATTTAATATTTTAACAGAATTTGCACATGATTGCGAACTTTAAGTTTCTTTAAATTATACACTCCGTACGAATAACGGGTGTGCTGTTAGTGGTTGATAAATTTTAACATTTTAGGAGGATATATCATGTTGCTCGGCATCGCAATTAAATTAAATGTGTTTGTTAATGTTTTCATTATTTTATTTCGATTTAAATAATAAATAAATGGATAAATGGATATAAAAGTATATCTTATGAATGGACGGTTTGATTTTTCTTTTAATTATATTAATTGCTGACCGCGTACATCAATTTCATTTATTTTGGCAAAGAGTTTTCAAGCTTATATCGTATTTAGCTACTAAACTCATATATTGTGTTTAGCCAATAAATTCATATAGCCGATTGTTGAAACAGAAAAAGAGTAGAGCGGGTATATCTTCTAATACAATTGTAGTGTTTTCATTTAGTATATTGAAACGGGATAAGAATGTTTCATTCAGATCTGCAAATTCAAAGCTACGAATTTGGAGGGATATCGCTAATTTGACAACTTTTCTTAAACTTTGCCAAATTGACGGAAATGTCGCCAAATTGATATAAACGACACACAAACAGCTGCCATAAACCTTCGGGTTGGTCGTGTGGCTTGGGTCTTCTACATATCAATGAAATTTTTTTTTGTTTTGTTAGAAGAGAGTACTGAAATGATGTTTGGTTAGCATTTATCTGTCAGACCAACCATCCTACTTAGTAATACATTTAGCGAATTTTTAAAATGTCACCAAATTGATAAAAATGTTTTCAAATCTATAAAAATATCTTGAAATTGATGAAATTGCGCTACATAAATGATATTAATTGTTTTTTGTTAGGGGATAGTATTGTGATGATATTTCGTCAATTTGTCGCAAAGTGGAACTGTCAGTTCTACAGTCCCACTTGGCGATAAATTTGGCGATTTTTTATAATGTCGCTAATTTGACGAAACTGTCGCCAAATGTTCCATAGAAATATAACTATTTAGACGATATTTTTTCTACCAATTTATTTGAAGCAAATGATATCATGTCGCTTAGCAACGGATTTAAATCCAATGTGTTTATGCGGCAGACGATTTTTATTAAATCCTTTCCGATTTGAATAATGAAGATATGTATATAAAATAAATTTCATTGCCATTTCATTTTGGACTGGATAATATCAATTATACTCTTCAGGTTTAAACATTATTATTATTGATATTTTCCGGAATTATTGATTCAGGGATTATTGATATTTTTAAGTTATTACGCCATTGTTTTATTGCGGCAAAAATTGCTGACACACGCATATTGTACGTTGTACGAGTAATCTTCTAGGAATGCACGGGTATATCTTCTAACCTACGAGAATATAAGTAGTACAGGTATATTGGCATATATTTTGACATATATTGGCATATATATTGGAAACAAGTACAGTCTTCTGGTATGAAGATTAAGGGGATTAATTATATATTCAATTTATTACGTCGTCTGTTGTATTTTACCAAAAAACATTTGTGACTCATATTGCAAAACGGGTAATCTTCTACTAATAATCGGACATTATAAGTAGTACGTGTATATCTTCCCATATAATTTTAGCACTTTAATTTTGACATATATTGGAATAAATGACTGTCTTCAGATTTAAAGATTACGGGTTTATTGGTATTTTCAATTTATACATGTAATCTACTAATACAGGTTTTATTTTCTAATATTCGCGTATATAATTAGTACGGGTCCCATACAATTTTAACGCTTTTATTTTGCATATATAGATTCAATTCCATATTTTTTTTTATATTTGCTTACATAAGGGGTCCAAGATGTTTTATTCTTCAGATATGTCCATGAAGATAATTTTATATAGCGAGAACAGAGATTCTTAAGCTTCTTTTTAGGAGCATTATATTAAATATTTTAACAGAATATTTTGATTAAACATGTCATTTAGTATACTATAAGAATTTGGGCATGATTATGAATTTCAAGTTTCTTTATATTATATACTCCGTACGAAGAACGGGTATGCTGCTAGTCTATATATATAAAATTGAAAATCTGTCTGTCTGTTTGTCCCATCATCACGGGAGAACGGCTGAACCGAATTTGATGAAATTTTGTGGGTAGCCTAGAAATAGCCCCACTTAAAATTTCGTCTGTGTTTTGAGTTTCTACGACCAGTGGTTCTCGAGATATTAGTAAAAAACGAATATTTCGTTTGTCTCATCATCACGGGAAAACGGCTAAACCAAATTTAATGAAATTTTGTGGATAGCCTTGAAATTGCACCCCATAAATTTAGTCCAAGTTTCGAGTTTCTAAGACCAGGGGTTGATGAGATATTAATGAAAAACGGAACTTTTTCCTAGGAGATCTACTCTCAAACTCCGTGGTTTATCCAAACGGAAAGGATGAAAATCGTTTGTTTAAAATGTCAAAATGAAATAAAACTTTATTTCCGAGTTTGGTGCAGGATTTTTGCATTAATTAGTCACTATCTGAGAGCATGAATTGTTTGAAACATGAATTTTAATGGAAAATCTAACTCCATGGTCAAGCATTTACTAAACAATGGAAAGTATAAAGAAATCAAAATGGTTATTATTTTTGCATTTTATGGGGAAGAGATCAAAATGGTTATTTAATTTCGCAGTTTATGAGGAAGATTCTTTATTATATTATGTTGCTCAGCAACGCAATTAAATTAAATATGTTTCTTAATATTTGTTATTATTTTTTCTATTTGAATAATAAATAAATGGATGTAAAAATATATTTTATAAATGAACGGTTTGATTGTTCTTTTAATTATATAAATTACGGACTGCGTACATCATTTTCATTTATTTTAGAAAAGAGGTTTCAAGCTCATATATTGTGTTTAGATAATAAACTCATCGTGTTTAGTCAATAAATTCATTTAGCCGATTGTTGAAGCAGAAAAAGAGTAGAATGGGTTGTTGTTGTTGAAACCCAGACCGTCCGACCTACCAGAAAGGTGGTGTATCTTCTATTAAAATTTTAGTGTTTTCATTTGGTATATACAAACGGGATCAGGATATTTTATTCTTCAGATCTGCAAATTCAGAGCTACGAATTTAGCGGAATATCTCTAAATAACCTCTAGGTCTCTTTTCTTAAATTTTACCAAATTAGCGGAAATGTCTCCAAATTGATAAAAATGTCGCAAATCAATGAAATTAAATTTGTTTTTTTAGAAAAGAGTACGGAAATGATGTCTCGGTAGCATTTGTCAGTCAGTCCATCCATCCTACTTAGTAACACATTTAACGAATTTTTTTAATATCACCAAATTGATAAAAATATTTGTAAATCCATAAAAATATCATGGAATTAATAAATTAAAACGCTTAATAAATGAAATTAATTGTGTTTTGTTAGGGGATAGTATTGTGATGATATTTCGTCAATTTGTCGCAAAATGGGACTATCAGTCCTACAGTCCCACTTGAAGATAAATTTGGCGATTTTTTAAGTTATCGCTAAATTGACGAAAATGTCGCCAAACCTTCCATGGAGATCGCATTATTCAGACGATATGATTTCCATCAATTTATTTGAAGCAAATGATATCATGTCACTTAGCAGCGTATCCAATATGTTATGCGGCATATGATTTTTATTAAATCTTTTCCGATTTGAATAATAAAGATATGTATGTAAAATAAATTTCATTGACTTTGTATTTTTGACTGGATAATATCAATTACGGTCTTCAGGTTTAAACATTATTATCATTGATATTTTAGGGGATAGTATTTTGATGATGGTTCGTCAATTTATCGCCAAGTGGGACTGTCAGTTCCATAGTCCCACTTGGCGATAAATTTGGCGATTTTTTAAAATGCCGCCAAACCTTCATTAGAGATAGCATTATTCAGACGATATTTTGACCACCAATTTATTTGAAGCAAATCATAACATATCCCTTAGCAACGGATTTAAATCCAGTGTGTTTATGAGGAAGAAGATTTTTATTAAATATTTTCCGATTTTAATAATAAAGATATGTATATAAAATAAATTTCATTGCCATCATATTTTTGACTGGATAATATCAATTACGATCTTCAGATTTAAACATTATTATTATTGATGTTTTCGGGGATTATTGATTCAGAGATTATTGATATATTCAATTTCTTATGCCATTGTTCTATTGCGGCAAAAGTGGGTGAAACTCATATATTGTACGTTGTACGAGTAATCTTCTACAAATGCACGGATATATCTTCTAATCTACGAGAATATAAGTTGTACAGGTATATTGACATATATTTTGATATATATTGGCATATATTGGAATCAATTATACGACCTTCTGGTATAAAGATTACGGGGATTATTGATATTTATAATTTATTACGTCATCTCTTTTATTTTGGCAAATATTTTTGAGACTCATATTGTAATACAGGTAATCTTCTACTAACACACTGGCATATTTTCTAATCTGCAACAATATAAGTAGTACGGGGTTGCACATATTGATTCATTTCCCTTTTTTTTCCTTTTTTTGTAAATTTGCTTACAAAAGGTGCCAGGATGTTTTATTTTTCAGATCTGCACGTGAAGATAATTTTGCATAGTGAGAACAGATATTCTAAAACTTCTCTTTAGGAGCAATAAATTTAATATTTAAACAGAATTTGCACATGATTGCGAATTATAAGTCTCTTTACATTATATATTCCGTACGAAGAACGGGTATGCTGCTAGTTACTACTAATTTTAATTTTATTCAACTTTTCCTTAAATTTATCTGAATGCGTGCTTTATTTCGATAACGGTTCGTGCGAGTGGATGCCGTTTGTTTTGTACTGATAATGAATTACGTAAGAAATGATTATCTATATAAATAAAATTGAAAATCTGTCTGTCTGTCTGTTTGTCCCATCATCACGGGAGAACGGCTGAACTGAATTTGATGAAATTTGGTGGGTAGCCTAGAAATAGCCCCACTTAAAATTTAGTCTGTGTTTTGAGTTTCTACGACCAGTGGTTCTCGAGATATTAGTAAAAAACGAAATTTTCGTTTGTCTCATCATCACGGAAAAACGGCTGAACCGAATTTAATGAAATTTTGTGGATAGCCTTGAAATAGCCCCCCATAAATTTAGTCCAAGTTTCGAGTTTATAAGACCAGGGGTTGTCGATATATTAATGAAAAACGGAAATTTTTCCTATGAGTTATACTCTCCAACTCCGTAGTTTATTCAAACGGAAAGGATGAAAATCGTTTGTTTAAAACGGCGAAATGAAATAAAACTTTATTTCCGAGTTTGGTGCAGGATTTTTGCATTAATTAGTCACTATCGGAAAACACGAATTGTTTGAAACATGAATTTAAATGGGAAAATCTACCTCCGTGGTTATATTTCACAAGCTTTTACTCAACGATTAAAAGTATAAAGAAATCAAAATGGCTATTTAATTTCGCATTTTATGAGGAAGATTCTATCTTATATCATGTTGCTCGGCAACGGAATGAAAATAAATGTGTTGTTAATATTTATTATTATTTTTTCTATTTGAATAATAAATAAATGGATGTAAAAATATATTTTTAAATGAAAGGTTTGGTTGTTCTTTTAATTATATAAATTGCGAACTGCGTACATCATTTTCATTTATTTTAGCAAAGAGGTTTCCAGCTCATATACTGTGTTTAGCTAATAAACTCAAATATTGTGTTTACCCAATAAATTCATTTAGCCGATTGTTGAAGCATAAAAAGAGTAGAACGGCTGTATCTTATAATACAATTTTAGAGTTCTCATTTTGTATATACAAACGGGATCAGAATATTTTATTCTTCAGATCTGCAAATTTAGAGCTACGAGTTTAGCGGAATATCTCTAAATAACTTGCTAACTTTTCTTAAACTTTACCAAATTAGCGAAAATGTTTCCAAATTTATAAAAATGACGCAAATCAATGATTTGTTTTTTTAGATTAGAGTACTGAAATGATGTTTCGGTAGCATTTGTCGGACAGTCCATCCATCCTACTTAGTAACACATTTAACGAATTTTTTTAATATCATTAAATTGATAAAAATATTTGTGAGTCCATAAAAATATCACAGAATTGATAAAATCGCGCTTAATAAATGAAAATAATTGTGTTTTGTTAGGGGAAAATATTGTGATGATGTTTCGTCAATTTGTCGCAAAATGGGACTATCTGTTCTACAGTCCCACTTGGCGATAAATTTGGGGATTTTATAAGTTATCGCTAAATTGACTAAAATGTCGCCAAACCTTCCATGGAGGTCGCATTATTCAGATGATATGATTTCCATCAATTTATTTGAAGCAAATGATATCATGTCGCTTAGCAACGGATCCAATGTGTTATGCGGCACACAATTTTATATTAAATCTTTTCCGATTTGAATAATAAAGATATGTATATAAAATAAATTTCATTGACATTGCATTTTTGACTGGATAACATCAATTACGGTCTTCAGGTTTAAACATTATTATTATTGATATTTTCGGGGATTTTTGATTCAGGGATTATTGATATTTTCAAGTTATTATGACATTGTTTTAGTATGACGAAAATTGTTGAAACTCATATATAGTACGTTGTACGAGTAATCTTCTACAAATGCATTATATCTTCTAATCTACGAGAATATAAGTAGTACAGGTATATTGGCATATATTTTGATATATATTGGAATCAATTACGACCTTCTGGTAAAAGATTACGGGGATTATTGATATTTTCAATTTATTACGTCATCTCCATTATTTTGGCAAATATTTTTGAGACTCATATTGTAATACGGGTAATCTTCTACTAACACACTGGCATATTTTCTAATCTACGACAATATAAGTAGTACGGGGTTGCATATAATGATTCAATTCCTTTTTTTTTTTGTAAATTTGCTTACAAAAGGGGTCAGGATGTTTTATTCTTCAGATCTGCCCGTGAAGATAATTTTGCATAGTGAGAACAGATATTCTTAAACTTCTCTTTATGAGCAATAAATTTAATATTTTAACAGAATTTGCACATGATTGCGAATTATAAGTTTCTTTATATTATATACTCCGTACGAAGAACGGGTATGCTGCTAGTTTTTAATATAATTAAAGGTCCTGATTTTTTAACGATTTTTTCAAACATTCGTTCAAAAATTTAGAGTTTATTGCACATTCGATTCCGTTTAAATACAATAGGGTTGCACTATTTACTGATTGCAATAATCGTACCAATACAGTATATCTATCTATATATACTAATTGCCAAGTGTCAGTCCGACTGTCTGTCAGTCTGTCCGCCTGTCACGCTGTTTTCAGGCACTTCCCGATTAGATAGAGACTCGGAATTTGGTACATGGGTCGGTCGTTCAATAAAATCCCCTGTAAAAATTGTATTTTCCGAAAATTTTCTGCAGAGAGGATGCTCAACACCAAAATGTTCGAAAAGTGAAATGATAGAAAAGCATGCTTTGCGATAAGATAGAGATTTCAAATTTGGTGTACGGGTACACCGTTCGAAAGGAAGCAAGTGTGCAATTTCAGATTTCTAATATATTCTATTTAAGGGTGGAGCCACACACCAAAATATTCGATTTGCCGAATAAATGAGAACCGACACCTTTAAAATTTGATAGAGGCTTGAAATTTGGTGTAAGGGCTAATCATTTGACGAAAACATCCAAGACAATTTTCAAAAATATTCGTTCAAGGGGTTGCTTCAGAGAAAAGTGTTTGAAAGGTGAATTGATAATAAAACATGCTTCGGGATGAGATAAAGATATTACATTTAGTGTGCGGGTAGATAGTTTTGAAGGAAGAAAGTGTACAATTTCAGTTTTCCAATACTTTCTACTTTAGGGGGTGCCGCACACCAAAATGTACAATTTTCGGAATAAAGTAGAAAAGCCCCTTTTAAAACGTGATATAGGCTTGATATTTGATATATGTACGAATCAACTGATAGGGAACACAAGAGGAATGGATTTTTTCAAAAATGTATATTTAAGGACTTGGGTACTCCATATAAAAACATTCGAAAAGTGAATAGATAGAAGAAGCATGTTTTACGATGAGATAGAGATTTCAAACTTGGTTTATGGGTAAATAGTTGGAAAGGAAGAAAGTGTACAATTTCAGTTTTCCAATATTTGCTATTGTAGGGGGTGCCGCACACTAAAATACTCGATTTGGCGAACAAGAGAGAAACACCTCCTTTACAATGTGATGGAGGCATGAAATTTAGTACATGATCTAATCATTTGATAAAAAAACATAAGATGATTACGGCTTTTCAAAAATGTACATTGAAGGGGGTACTGCACAGAAAAACGTTCGAAAGGTGAAGTGTTAGAAAAACATGCTTCGCGAAAGTATAGAGACATCACATTTAGTGTGCGAGTAGAGAGTGCAATTTCAAATTTCCAATATTTGCTACTTTAAGCGGTGCCGCACACCAATATGTTCGATTTTCCGAATAAATGAGAAACGGCTTCTTTAAAATTTGATAGAATTTTTGAAATTTGGTATATAGACTAATCAGTTAAATGAAATACCCAAGATAAATATAGTTTTCCAAAAATGTTCGTTTAAGGGGATGCTCCAGATAAAAATTTCGAAAGGTGAATTGATAAACAAACATGCTTTGGGATGAGATAAAAATTTCAAATTTGGTGTACTGGTAGGTAGTTTGGAATGAAGATGTGTACCATTTTAATTTTCTAATATTTTCTAATTTAGGGGTGCCATACAACAAAATATTCGGTTTTCGGAATAAAGAAGAAAGACCCCTTTTAAAACGTGATAGAGGCTTGATATTTGGTATATGGGCGAATTATCTGATAGAAACACAAGAAGAACAGAGTTTTTCCAAAATGTATATATAAGGGGGTGGGTACTCCACAAAAAATATTCGAAAGGTGAAATGATAGAAAAAACATGCTCGAGATGAGATAGCGACGTTACGGGTGTACGGGTAAAAAGTTGGAAAGGAAGATAATGTGCAATTTCAGTTTTCCAATATTTGGTATTGTAGGGGGTGGCCGCTCACTAAAATATTCGATTTGCCTAACAGATAAAAGCGCATCCTTTACAATGTGATAGAGGCTTGAAATTTAGTATATGGACTAAACATTTGATAAAAAAACCCCAGATGAATACGGTTTTACAGAAATGTTCATTAAGGGTGTGCTACACAGAAAAACATTCGAAAGGAGAAGTGAGAGAAAAAACATGCTTAGAGGAGGAGAGCTTGTTTAGAGACTTCAAATTTGGTTTACAGGTAGATAATTTAAAAGGAAGAAAGCGTGAAATATTAGATTTCCAATATTTGCTACTTTAAGGTGTGCCGCACACGAATATGTCCGTTTTTCCAAATAAATGAGACACGCTTCCTTTTAAATGTGATAGAGCTTGATATTTGTTATCAGCCAATCGTCTAATAAAAAATCCAAGACGAACAGATTTTTGAAAAATGTTCATTTATGGGTGTGTTTCACAGAAAAACATTTGATGATAAAATAGCAGTATGATAGCAGTATGATGAAAAAATGATAAAATAGCAGGCTTTGAGATAAGATAGACTTTAATTTGGTGTACGGGTAGATTGTTCGAAAGGAAGAAGTGCGAAACTTAAGTTTTCCAATATTTTCATTTTTAGGTGGTTCTGCTCACCAAAATATTCGATTTTCTGACTAAATATGAAACTCGAATTATTCAAAAAAATACATTATTCCATAAAATTATATTAATTACATTGGGGTTGTTTATGGCGAGACCGTTGATTTTCGACGAGTATTCGGCTAGTATATATATAAATTTTTGAATCACTCCATTCGTTTGGGAGATCTCGTTTCTTTACGAACCACACTGACTCACGAACCCACACACACACTAACATAAATACAAACACACACATACACTAACATAAATACACACACACATACACTACTGACATACATACACACTAACACACATACACACACACAAACAGATTCACTCTAAAATCTTCGATTCAAATTCAAGGATGTTTCAAACTTACTTACCCGTGGAAAAATTGCATTCAAATTTTCGACCTCGTCATAATACTTTTCCTACACATAATATGTGCGTAGGAAAACTAAAAATCTTTAAAATTCTCATTTAGAACTTATGAATCTAAAAATATAAATATTATGTTTTTAGGTTACATCTAATTAGAAAGTTTAATAAACAAATTTTCGTTATGCAAAGTTCTTATGCAGTTAACAGAAAAACTCTTTAGAACAATCAAGATGCCATTACGGTCTATTCGATGAAATCAATCGATTCGTATACAAAGTCACGTTTTATACCAGTGAATGTATCTTTTTTAGTTCTAAAACTGTCAGTAAGACAAGGAGAATAAAAGGAAAATTTTCAGTCAAGTAGAATATATTGAATAATTATAAATGACAGTTCACAGTCGTTGATGGGCTGACTGAAACGATAGATATTTCAAATGATAAAATGATCCTAGGTATATTACTTTCCTTATATACATAATGTATAAGGAAAGTATTGTGACGGGGTCGAAAATTCGAATTCGAGTTTTCGACGGGAGAGCACGTTTCAAGCATCCCTGATCACGAATCAAACATTTTTGAAGTGATGTCTGTGTGTGTGTATGTGTGTGTGTGTGTGTGTGTGTGTGTATATGTGTGTGTGTGTGTGTGTGTGTGTGTGTGTGTGTGTGTGTGTGTGTGTGTGTGTGAAAGTATGTGTGTGTGTGTGTGTGTGTGTCAGTGAGCCTGTGGAGACGATAACTGACGAACGAATGGACCGATTCGAACCAAATTTGGTACAAAAATCACAATCCGTAAACACTGGAAGCCTATTGTTTTTATACGTAATCGAATGTTCAGAACCCCCCTAAATTTTCGAATGAAATTTTGAAAAAAGCGTCAAAAAATCAAAACCGCTAATAAAGTTACGCAAATTGACATTTCTTATGTAATTTTTCATTAGAAAACGATTGACATAAATTTTAGAACGCTAACATGAACCGTTCTCGAGATATTGTACATTTTTCAAAAAAATTATGAAAAAGTCACATAAAAAAAAAATTCCTATTGAGAAACATGTTCACTTTTCATATGTAATACCATGCGATAAATTGAGTGACATCATTCTCGTGGATTTAGCTCGTTCCATTCATGAAAAAATATACTTTGAATAATACTTTTGTATTTGAACGCCAATAGTCATTTATCTGCTGTAAGAATAACTTTTTTCTTAGTGCATAACGCTTGGCGAGATTTTGGCGACGAATTTGGCGGAATATCGCCAACTTGGCGACTTTTTCGAAATGTTGCCAAATTAATGAAAATCTCGCCAAATGGATAAAAATGATGCTAAATCAATGAAAATGACGACTAATTGTCGAAAATTCAATATCTTGGAAAGAATATTAGTATCCACTATAAGAAAAACCTATTTTTTTACTGTAAAAGTAGTAAATTCATTACATTATATAAGGAAAGTCATGTGTTGCCCACATCAGATTTTTTTTGTATCGCTTAAGTGGTGCAGCTGATTAGAAAATTAGGCGTCGAAGACCAAGGGGTCAGGTTTTGATTATCTGATCCATCTGAATGACTTTATATCAGGATAAAAAAGTCTAATTATAATATATACTCACACCTGTTTTTGTGCGGTCTTTTTTGTGCGATTTTTTATTTGTGCGATTTTTTTTGTGCGATATATGAAAATTTCAATCAAATTGGAACATAATTGACGAAGTTATCAATAAAAAAAAATTAGTAGGTTTGATCGGCCATTTAGTTTTTCGATGCCAATTCCGAAAGAACTTCAAAATTCAAAAAAGGAGCTTCAATCTTGTATATCTGACTACCGAGACATATACAAGCGTCTAGTGAAACAACAGCCGCCGCAAAAACTGATCACCGACTGCATGGTAACTGAAAAAAAGTCAACTCTAAACAAGTGCGAGGTAGTATCTTCAAGTGACGAAAGCGATTTTGAACCAGTTTACCACAAGAAAGTTCGCGTATTGTCAGACTACGAAGGATAATGGTTATACGTTTTGAAAAGTTTTGTATGTGTAAAATAAGTACATATGTAAATAAAATATTTAAAAATGTTCGCATGTGTATTTTCTAAATCAGATTCCAAAAGGTTTGGCGAAATTCCAAGTAGCTGCCAAGCCTCGTGTCTTGACTTCGTTTAAAAAAGCAATTCCTAGTTATTTCGTAAGGTTTTGAGTTATTTTCTACGTGAGACTTTTTTTATGCGGTCCCCATTCACCACATAAAAAAAATACTTTTTAATTGTGTTACGAAAACTATTTTTTATAGCTACTCGTGAAGTTTTGTGCGATTTTTTTTTTTTGCGTTTTCTTTTATGCGGCCCCTATCCACCGCACAAAAATAGGTTTGAGTGTATTTTAAAATAACAGTGCAAACTATTAAAAAGTAACACATATAGAAGATATTATAAGGCCAAATACGATGCTGTTATTCTGTTATTTCAAATTTTTGTTATAATGAACATTAAATACTAATCAAATGTAATAAGTACCTATTAATATGTTTTAGCAATGAATTTGAGATTTTTAAAATTTCGAATTGGATGAGGAGATTTACTCGTATTTTAAAAGTCTGTGAAAGATTTAAAGATCAGATAAACATGCTGAACACTATTCGTGTGTAGCAATATCTTAATATTGAAATCAATTTATTTATAAATTATTTCTGAAAATCGATGATCATAGATAGGGATATATATATATATATATATATATATATATATATATATATATATATATATATATAATACAATGAAAGAATGAACAGTACCAAAAAGTGGCTGTGGGGGGGGTTGTGACCTCCACTCCCCGGTTAAAAGTATGCTTTGAGTGCCGCGGCAAAGGTCACCCCCCCCCCTCCCACACACACACACACAACCACTTTTTGGTACTGTTCATTCTTTCATTGTATTTTATATAGTGCATAAAATTGTAATTGCTGCTTTGCGCCTACTCTTTTAATGTTTAACTGGTTTACATTGCCTTATTGGTAATATTATTCCAAACATTAGTCTAAAAGTTTTAAAGTGTATATTTATATATATATATATATATATATATACACGATTACGTCTCTTTGTTATATAATTTTATAATTTACAAGAGAAATATATAAATTATGCTACATAATTTATGCTACGTAATATTCATGGCACAGCTACCATAGAAGCATTTCAATATTAACCCAATATCGGTAAGTAACGTGGGCCAATTTCTGGATATAGACCTCTTGCTAATGTAACACCAATATTGTCTATGCCTTTGACAACTATTTTCGCGGTGTCTGGTTGACATGATGAAGATATAGCAAATACAATATGTAGACAATATTTGTGACATTTTGTTTAAAATATGATTTAAAATATTTAGTGAGTGCTTAAGGTACAGTTTTAAAGTAATATAACTAATGGAACCAATTGAAAACAATTCACAACATGGAGTAAGTAATCCGACGAAACTTAATAGGCGAAGTATGGACGAAATTTTGTAGCGTTTAACTTTTCATAATCAGGTGTTGATATTTTTTTTTATATATATGTTGAAACGAATCTAAACATCGTACTATTTGTTAACTAATATGATAACTAATAGTTAACTAATCGGACTATTAGTTAACTAATGCCAGAGTTAACTACCGTACAACTATGGCATCTCTGAGAGTCATTTCGCAAAAAGAATTCCAGTTCAATTTTACGAGAGCCCGCCGAATTTTAATAGATTTAAATGTTCTATTAGACTAAGATGTGTACAAATTTCAGATCTCTAGAAAATCTAGCTTACAGTAACGGTAGGAAAATCTAGCTTGCAGTAATGGTAGTAAAATCTAGTTTACAGTAAAGATAGGAAAATCTAGCTTACAGTAATGGTAGGAAAATCTAGCTTACAGTAAAGGGATTTTTGCATGCCACTTCGCAAAAAAGTGCCAGTTATAGTTTATGAGGATCTTCAAATTTGAATATATTAAAATGTAGATTAAGCTATGTAGTAATTTTGTGCATTATACGCTGTAGGAAAGCATATTATTAAAAACGCTACCAAAGCAAGTGAAACACAGTGGTAGATAACCACACGTTAGTCATGAAGAGTAAAATAAAATCTTTTAAAGATACAATTTACACTTAATGTATGAACATTTTATATTAAAGGAAATATGGTGTGGGGTCATGTAATGTAGCCTCTTAATATTAAATATCCGAACGATAAAAAATATTTTTAAAAAATCGGTTACGCCAGTGGCAACATAAAAATAAATTAAAAACTGAACGACCAAGCTCTTTTCTAAATGCACGATCTTTTTTGAAAATATAAAATTTTAATAATAGAAAAACTATTTAAAGTGCTGAATGCAGGTATAGCAAAACTTTATATGAAATCCCAATAATAAATAAATCGGATGTAAGTAACCTCTGTCTCTCTCTACAAAACTCTTACTACTGTCTTTCTCTACAGTTCATTTCCTCTTTCACAATCAATTCCACGAAAAAAGTCTGTATGAAAAGTTTGGAGACTATTGGACTGCTGTTTTCCGAGCAGCGGTTCCATCTCCGGTTTTAAATTTAATGTTGGTACAACTGATGATAAAACAAACGTAATTGACAACATTGAAGTCAAAATTGTTTTCAAAGTTAGTTTAAAGTGGAGGGGGGGGGGAGGACATTAGCTTGGATGGGTTACAGCATTTTATGAACTCTATTTTATAAAATTTTCAAAGAACCACATTGCGCCATTTAAAACGGCTATGAACTTATTTAAAGATGGATTCTTTTACTATCATTGACTCAATTCGAACTTTATACTTTAATAATATTTTAATAACGCCATCATCAAAGCTTTATTATCAGTCATTAAACAACTTTTCAGTTTAATCCAGTTAAATACCTTTACTAAATATGACTCATCTACATTTAATAATTTATTACATTTTGTTCTTCTCCATAACTATCTTGTACATAGTAACGATGTTTACCTTTAAATGGCTGGAGTATCACAAAGATCTACAGGTACTAGTAGCTCGCCAATATTTGACTTTTCTTTTAGGAAAAACAATTCACAATCATTAAACAAAATATTTCTATTTTTCACTACATTTATGACGTTTTTCTTTGTTTTCAAGCTCCACCTGATTCCTTACCCATTCTTAATATTTACCCATTTAATCTTGAGTTAATACCTAATGAACACCGACCTTCCAAAATAGGAAGTTTTCTTGCTATCACTATTTTTATATAAAATAATTCAATCTATACCACTATTTATGGCAAGAGATATCAATTTCAATTCAATGTAAAATTCTTCCTTCACTATTCTTCTTGCTTTAATAATTTAGTAATTAAAAATCTAAATATTACCTATTTGCTCCAAATCAAACGCATGGCTTATAATAAATGTACACAATCACATATTGATCGTCTAAAAATTCTGTGTTCCATA